>JAVQJL010066347.1:0-17177 GCA_036024295.1 Nannoperca obscura
TCTCTCTCTCTCTCTCTCTCTCTCTCTCTCTCTCTCTCTCTCTCTCTCTCTCTCTCTCTCTCTCTCTCTCTCTCTCTCTCTCTCTCTCTCTCTCTCTCTCGTATCTAAAACAGAAACACACACACACACACAAACAGAAAATTCCAACAACCCCCAGTCAGTCTCAAACATGACTTTAGACTTTTCTGATGTAATTATGTCACAGTTGGGTCTCCACCTGTTGAACTCAGACACACAGCTTTGAACTTTAAAATAGCTCTGCGCTTGTTACATTGAAACATTTGCTGTGTTCTATTAGGTACACAATTCGTCTACAAATGTCACACTTGGATCTCAAGTCATATCAATAATGTTGCATATGAAGAGATGTTTACAGCTGAATCTGTACCTACCCAAATAAAGGCATTCTGCAATGGAAAAAAGGCAAATCTTGTTAGGAAAATGAATAAAAAGATAAATGGAGTGGGAACAAATAGGAGATGGTTATTTTTAGGTTCAGAAAGATAATTAAAGATCTTAAAAAGCCATGACGGTTTGTGTATGTTGTTCAAATGAAGTTACAAACATGAGGGTTTATCTTGTTTGGGTTGAGAATTCTTCTCACAGCTGAACATGCGCACAGACGTCACTGTGTATGTGTCTGCGTGAGAGAGACATAGTATTAGCTAGTTGTGTTTGTGCTGAGTGTGAGCTAAACAAGCGAAGCAGGAATGTGCATTTTTGTGTCTAAACAAAGAAATATGAAACCATGAAAAACCCTCTACCCGTCTCCTCTTTTTCCTATTACTTCTCTTTCTTTGTCTTTCACACAACCTTAAGTTTGATAGGTTATCTAATCTGTCAGCAGGGGAAGGCTAATGTTATGCTGACATCCAATAACCTGTCAGAGCCGTGTGTGTATTGTGTGTGCGCATTAATTACTTCATGTATGTGTGAGAGTGTGTAAGAGATTACCAAACCATCATCAGGATTCAAACTGTAGTTGTCCGATGCTCCCTTGCCACATTTATATGTCCTTTTCATCTTTTAGGTGTGTGTCCATTATTGTGAAGAAGCTAACCACGACTCGAACACTCAGACTCTACGACTCACGCGTAATCGACAGTAGCAACGACAAACGTAAAGTGTGCAGTTGAGAGATAAAAGAAGTGAAATGTATATTTAGAAATAAGTGTAAAAACAGAAACATACTGCTCTCAGAGGCAGAGAGAGAGAGAGAGAGAGAGAGAGAGAGAGAGAGAGAGAGAGAGAGAGTGCTCAGCCACACACATTGTTGAGAACACATTGTTCTCTGCAAACTTCTCATCCTGAGTTTTGGTCACTTTTACAAGCGCAGCATCATGCTCGTGGTATAACCCCACGGCCTTGTGTGTGTCTCAGCATGCCTGTGATAGGTTTCTGTTTCAATCAAAGACAATAGGCTCCAGTGGCCTGCCCGCTAATTTGTAGCTTCGCTTTATAAGGCCACCAAGTCACCACAACCCCCTTGAAATAAAACAATGGAGCGGCTACACATCCAGCTATCACAGACTATATGTAGATTACTTTACTTTTTTACTGCTGCTGTAAAGCTGCTCCAGCTTGACATCATCTTGGAAATTCTGCAGCTCTTGTTGTCAATTGGACAATATTTCCCACAGAACTGGTTCCATAACTTGTACACCAAGGCTTTCACTATAAATAGTGCAGCTTGTTTTTAGCTATAATAATGGCATCTCTGGTAATTTATATAATTTTGTAAAAGGTACACTGCTGTGGTGGCATGCATCGTTGTTGTCTAAGATACTGTGTACATGGTGGAGAGGTGGATGCATTAAACAATGAACAAATACATGACAGAAATAAAATACCATCTGGGAGAGGGTTTTGACTCCGCAGCGAGTTTTATTTTCAGCTTGAAGTCGATTATTCTGTTTATACCATGACCACATGCCAGATTGTTCATTATATTTTGGGATTAAATAGAAACCTTGTGTTGGTACTAACGTTGTCAGCTTGAAATAAGCACAAATTTACTGCTCCATTAAGTGGTAGAAGTTGAAGCCTTGTTACAGCCAAAATATGTAGTGATCTATGTATGCATGGTTATGCATAATTATTTAGAAAGTTGATGAGGCCTCTGTGTGAAAACTATGTGAAAATAACACACACCCTCTGGTCAGTGAGGAATAGGAGTATTCAGTGTGGCTGGGATACTATATTCATGATATTCTGGTTACAGTAAATTGCCATTTGTTTAGATAGTAAAGGCCCCAAAAACTAAAGGAGACAGAATCAGTGAGAGAGAGAAGGAAAACCAAATTACAAGTGTCAGCAGGAGATGATGGTTATGGCAGAGGGATGTTTGATGTGTGGAAAAGTTTGTCTCCACCACTGTACATCAATAAATAAGCCAGCTGCAGTTACCAACACTGACAAAAGAGAAATAAAAGAAGTTACCTGCTCTGACTTTGAACAAAATTATTTTGAATACGAGGGTGAAGAGTTACGTATAATGCTCTTTTCTTTCATCTCTGTTGTCATAGATACTTTCACTGTATGCAGTATTTGTCATACACATGTGCACATGTAAAAAGCTGATTAGAAACCTGGTTGTACATGTCTTCGGCCAAGAAATTGGCTTTCATCAGGAGAAATCTAGAAGGGGAAATCTGGTTTCTATAATCCCCTACCTCGATTACAGAAACCTGACTTGTTGTTTACATGACATTATAGAAATCAGATCACTTCAGAAAAGCCAGAGTAATCCAGTTATTCTGTCCATGTAAATGCACTCATGCAATAGATCGACACAGCAAAAAGAAGAAGAGAGCCTGTGGGCAAAATTACCAGAGAGAGAAAGATAGGCTGACAGAAAAGAGAATGCAAAAGCTAGAAACACAAAGACCAGAACAAATAATCATGTTGTTGAAAGTTAGACGGAGAATGTCTAGCGGTGACACATGCTGTAGTGGGGGAGGGAGGAGTATGGGAGAGGAAGATTAAGAACCAGAGAGAGGGAGAGCAAATAAATGCCAGCACCAGTTAGTATCAGCAAAGGACCAAGCTAAATAAACGGCCACAGGCGTCAAGTGGTGCCGAGCGCTACTGAAGTCCACGCCACCCACTGCCTGGTGGCCACTTTCATGTGGTCACTTAACGGATGATGTCACTGGCCGCTCCTTGGCTGCGCCTCCACTGCCCCGCTGCAACTGTTTCAGCTCCTCCAGCTCTGCAAGAAGATTAACGGACTAATTCACACCAGATTTGTCCAACCAAAGGGATCTAGTAGCACTTAAAGGGGCTATGTGTAGCATTTTAGCATCAGTAAGTCATTAGCACAATATTTTATTTACTATAAACACGTGACCATCGTAGAGCAAGGCAGGCAGTCTCCTCCTGTATTTTGGAATTATATTGATTTCCAGTTTCCACATTTTCGATTACAAGGCACATAAAGTCCTCTCTTTTTCTGGAAACGGAGATATTGGTTATATAACTTCATCAAGACACATGACGTAGCTGTGATAGTTTAGTGGTAGTCTAGATGAATCAATGAATCAAACCCACTACCACAACTGATCAAACTGCATGTCATGTCACAGCTTTACAACACTGTTTAGGAAGCAAAAATCCATCGGCCTCTCTTTGAGCAGACACTGTGTCTGTTCTTTACAAGGTGTTGGACACACTGCTGTGGAGCTGCTAGCTGACAAGAGCATGAACATGTCAGCACACACACACACACACACACACACACACACACACACAAATATACATATTCACAATTCTTTGTGCCAGCCACAGACAGATCAGACGTGTGTCAGTTTGTCTGGTAGATTGGACATGCTTTCATAGTCAATGAAATCACCCCACAAAGTCGGGTCACATACTTCAAAAAGTATGCTGATGTCAGACCTGTGAAATAAAAATATCCAGTGTTTAAAGCATAATATGAGAGTTGGAACAGTCTTGTGTTTTAGTTTGATTTATCAGACTACTTGTGCACTTAAGATCTTCTATTTCTTTTGTGTTTTTTGTGTATTTTTATGTAGTTTTGTGCCGTTTGGTTCAGTATTGTATCTCTTAGTTTGATGTCCCTCTCTTCCTCACTCCCTGTCTCATTTCTCATTCTTGCCCTCTCTCTGGCATGGTTGGCATTTTTTCCATATTTGCTGTGAGTGAATCAAGCCTGAGTCACACACACACACACACACACACACACACACACGTGGCTTTCATTAGACCGTCTTTGTAGTGTTATTAAGATGAACGAATGCACACACATGCACACACGTGCACAAATACACAAACACAGAATGGGGAACATATGGATGTACATCCTGAGGAATCTGCGGCGCATGCGGTCATATTGTTTTATGAAAGGTGTCCCGGGACTGTTGTAAAGGATAAACGTTATGTGTGTGTTTGTGTGTGTGTATGTCTGTGTGAGGAGTCATTTTCTCCCCAATGAGTAAGAAACACAACATTAGAGTGAACACACTTTGGCGATTTGAAGAATTAAAGGCAACAACCATTAAAGAGAGCATAAATATATGACTACTCAATTAAAGCACATCCACTAGTTTTATAATTAATCCAGTATTTATTTCATGGCTAATTTTGTAAGCGATAACTGAGGGTAACAGTAAAAATGGGGGATGGTACAGTTACATGTCTGTGGCACTAACACCATTCGGCCACCAGAAAACCCTCATGACTGATGTTAAATTCATTAGTAAATGATTGCCTGATGACTAAGCATTTCCAAGTTCTAGCCAAATGTCACCTGTTTCTTCTGTCTTATCCAAAATAACTTATTTACAGTCTCTGAGTTGTAGATCTTAAAATGTCCATTTTATTTCTGAGCACTAGAAATAACTAAAATACCGAGATTCTTGTTCAAGTTTCTCATCCACGTTAGCTTTTCCATCACATCTTGGAAAGATCTATGTGCTGATGAATGTTGTTTGATATGATTAAAAGCTCTGAAGAGGGTACTAAATGGACCTTGATGTTAGATTGTTTTATCAACTGCTTCTCCAAGGCCAAGTATCAAGTGTGAAACTCGCCATAAACGCAGCTTTAAACTATCTCGTCAGGCTCATATTGATGCTTCACCGGCGATGACCTCACCTCGACCAGATCAGACAATCAAATGATGAATGCCTGAAATCAGAGGACTGCTCAACACAGATTGTCATTGTTGTTTGATAGGCGCCAACAATCAGACAATCAGAGAAGGACAAAAAATTCAAGAGGCGTCACTGACGTCACAACCTCGCAAACACAAAGGATTGTGGGAAGCACAGAGGCGGGGAGAAGCGACCACAGAGATGCCAGAAATGTGTGTGTATCTGTATGTGTATACATTTGTCTGTATCATATTTGTATTGTCTGTGTGTGTGTGTGTGTGTGTTTGCTTGCTTATGCTCATATTTAGCATTTTATGTGTGTTTGTGTGTGTGTGTGATGACATGCAATAATGTCATGGATAGTGAACATAGCTATGCTCTGAAGCGGTTCTGATTTTAATTAGCACTGTCTCGTTAACACACACTCACGCACTCACACACATACTCAGTTACACACTCCTTCCTGGAACACTGTGGACCTACCACACACATATATGGATTATGTTTTAACTGACGGGAATAAGGCTTTGAACACACACTCACATACACAGATGCACACTTTGGGGCCCTGATGCCCGCTTTCTTTGAAAACCTTGCCAAGCCTAGAGTGGCAGACATTATGCGTGTGTCTGCGTGTGTACAATATGTTTGTGTGTGTGAGTTCCACTCATCATCTAAAACATATCAGGCCAATTACAGGCCTCTGGTTGGCCAGAAACATCTTCTGGAGTCAATTGGAGTGGCTAAGTACCCAATTTAGAAAACGCGTGTTTCAGCACAACAGTCGTCGTCATCATCATCCGTGACTTTCTTTATCATCATGATCACCAACATTTGTTCACTTTTTTTGTTGTTGCTTTTATTTTTGTGTAAGCTAAATAATCTTAATCTTCTAAATAGTCTTTATGTTCTCAGTAGTCTTTTAAGCTAAGACTGCAAGCTTCTGCTGCCTACTCAGTTCATTTTTTTAAATTGTTTAATATATATGTTATAATATAAAGGTTTATTTAGTTATTACATTTTACAACCTTTAGGACATCATGATTTTAACAAGGCTAGGGAGAAAGCCTCTTGGGGCCAGTGTGCATCACTGTTTGGCCATTATGTCGAATTGGCTTCAAAGCATGGCGCTCTTCGGCTCTTCGCACTTACTGCTATTGACTTAATGGCCACCGGTGTCACCAAAAACAACAACTTTCTGAAAACTACACACAGCACCTTTAAGTTGGGACTTAAATATGCACTGTAGACCAGCAGTTTAATTGATTTTGTCAGACATGTGATTAGATGTCACGTCTCAAATGCAGACAATGATTTGAAAACTTAAACAGAACAGCAGATATTACACTAGTGGACATTTAGCTTTGGGTCTTTTGATAGAGAAGTGTGTTTGCATGATCTGATTTTGGAAGACACTGTTTTGCAAAGAAAAATGAATGCTGATTTAATTTGTGTTATCTTAAACTGCCTGCAGCCTTTTTCTGTCCCACCTGAGGGCTGAGTGACAATTTGTTTGTGCATGCTGACAAACTTAATTCACAGGGGAATGTTTGTGTCCGCGTGTGTGGACGGAAGCCAAAATGAGAGCACCAGACAATGAGGGACAAGAGAAGAGAGAGGGCTGAAAGATAGATGCCAGAAAGTGTGGGAAGGGAAGAGAGAGATGAGAGTGAGAGAAAGCGAGAGTAAGTCAATAATCAACACCAACATAAATCACTACCTGCTCTTCTTTTTCTTCTCCTCCTGTTTTTCCTCTCCTGTTCTCGCCCTTGCTTGTCTTGTCTTCACAAACGCTCATTGCCAGGGGCCAACATCCTGGAGAGGTGCAGGTCACCTCCCATGCCGTGTTTGTCCTGACATTTCACAAGATATAGATCATGTTGGAAATACTGTCACATTCACAAAAACATGTGGTTTGAAATATATCTATATCAATATTTGTCCTGCACAAGAGTCGCTCTTTTCACTAAGACGTACCTGGATTTGAGAAATATTACATGTAGGCTTATATTATTTTGCCGGTGTATTTTATTTTCTCTTCTCGAGTCTATTCAAACAAGAGAATGGTAATATCTCTGAGTTTTTATTTTTTCAGCTCTTCTCCCGCAATCCAGCCTAGATACAATCCTCCTCGTTGTCTTCTCTAGGATTTTTGGGATAATTGGAGTTCCTCCCAGGCCTTTGTCTGTCTGTCCAGATCAAGAGGTTGGAGCTCTGTGTCCGGCAGCATTGCAGCCCTGTCCATGATCTTTATGAGTGCTTGTCTTGTTCATAATTTGCTTCCTGTTTCCCTGTGTGCGTTGCAAATTGTATGTGGAGGTAAAAAAAACATGCACATTTGTGTGTCAGATACCAAAATATTGCCACCACTTTTTCTCGTGACTAATGAGTTAACAGTGCGTCTCTCACTGCTAAGTGCCATTCACTTGTGAAGAGAGACCATTAGTGACTAATATTCACACAGTGAGGGCTTTTTGAATTTGCAAATTGGTGTGTTTTTCATAATTACCTACAGAGTTGCTTGCTGATGTCAAATACCACTTATCACAAATAGCAGCCTGTCTCGTGCATCCTCACGCTGGGTTCACATATGAGCTCCGCGGCTGCGATCGCATGTTTTATTTTCTCCACCCGCCGTGAGCGAATCTGGCACAAAAACACATTATAAAGGATATAAATTATGTAATATATATGATATAAATGATATGATACTGATAAATAATGGAACATGCACCCTGCTTGCCAACCCTTTTGATTTTTCTGCCCCTGTGTGTTTTTTAAATGATTATTCCACATATTTGTCAGTTGTGCCTAAACAGAGAGCGAGAGAGACGAGAGGACACAAACACAAGCAGTGAGCGAGACAGAGGGAAAGCAAGCGAGAGAAAGACAAAAAAGTTCATCCCTGAAGTGGAGAAGATCCGGCAGTTGTATGATCCGCAGCAACAAGATCAGCCTTTGAAAAGGGCAGAGGAGCAGGATCGCTTGTTGGCCAGCGCAGAGAAATGCGCTTCTAGTGTGAACAGCTTGCGCTAGAATTTGCACACTGTGGCAATTCGGGGCGCTCTGCCTCATATGTGGAACCAGTGTCAGAGTAAATACTGAAAACTCTAAATCTATTATCTAAAATACAGATATTACACAATTGATTAATCTCAAAATACAGAAAACAGACAAAACATTCAGACACGATTTTGCTTTGTTTAGATCCTGACTATGACTATTAGTGACCCTGGCCTTGAGCTGTACTTTAAATCATGCTTTCTATTTGAAGTGTAGAGATAACTGCAGTAACAAATGCTCCGAAAGTTTCTCTGGAGACCCAGCACTAAATAGTTCACTTTGATGTTTAAAATACTTAATGGCCAATAAAAGGAATGTCTCTCTTCCCCTCTGATAATCCCTCTTTCTCTCCAAAGTGTTTCCTTCTCTTTGTACTACTTTAAATCACTTCCACCGCACACACACACTGTAGACACATTATACACACACACATACAGACTCTATTAATCACCAATCTAATTCTGGCGGTAGATGCAGTAATAATGGCAGTTTCAGCTTTTTGGCGGCGCTCTGCTGGTAAATAGACCATTCTACCTTTCCGGAAAAGCTGTGAGATGAAAGACTCCTCGAGGAGCCACATTAATAAAATCTGCTGAGTGAAAACTGAACTGGGAGGAAGGGCCCTATACCTGGAAACACACACACCTGACTAACGTGCTGAGGGAGTTCCCTGCTGTCTTCAATGGGTCATTGAACAGCAGCCATGCAAAGACAAGTACAGGCTTCCTGTTCAGTCTCTCTCTCTCTCTCTGTATGTGTGTGTGGCACTTCTAAGTTAGTTAGTGCAGCCACTCATTAACACAGCTTTAAATACATCCCATAATTAGCCTTCAGCCTAATTGGCCTAATCACAACTCTGACAACCTCTGCTGTGGAAACAGTTGCCATGACAACACAGCAAAGTATTGGTACAGTAGCTGTTTTTTTATGTGTTTACCTCCCTGAGGACAGTCAAGAGAAAGATGGTGAATCGTTTTTCGTAAAAAATCAAATTTTAGGTTGCATGTGTTTACATGCGTAAACGTTTTTTTGTTCAAACACCTGTGCTATGTTTCTCCTGTAGTTGCAGTCATGTGTTATTAAAGAATCAGATTCCACCACAAATTGTAAAGTATGTGATTTACCTAAAATACTTAAATTAAACTAAATTAACTTAAATTCCTAAACAAGAACACTGACATTTGGGTTTGGAGTTATCTTTTTTGAGCTGCATTGCTTTTACAGGGTTAGGTCAACCATAAATGGATCAGTGCAGGGGTATTGTCAATTTTTCTCAGTTTTAATGTTCTGCCTAGACTGCCTAGTTATTTTCCGGCACTGGGTTTGACCTTTTCAACAAGTAGTCTTGGATTCTGTGTCTTAGTGGATTTCTGTATGAGATGATTCTGTCAGATTTAATTCTGTCATAGGTCACTCAGGGAAAGGTCAGAACAATGACCTTCTCACTGATTCACATACTTTCCTTCTATATAAGATAACTTAGCAGGAGCTTCCTGCTGATCCGCTGTGTCGTACATAGATGTGTTTGCCATGACCCGACCTGACAGAGCACCCACAGACTTTGGTGTTCTTGAAAATTGGTCATGGTCTGTGGGGTTAAAGGTTGAGAGCCAGGAAGGTAACATATGCAGTGTTTCCCATTCATTAACTAATGTATGGCTGCACGCCATAGATTCATTTATTCCACCATAGTCTCATAATGAACTGAAATTTTTTTTTTCATCATCTCTCACTCTGCGTTAAACCAGAGAAACAGCACTAACCAGTCTCTGTTTGTCTCTGTGAGCCATTAACTTCTGTCTGTAAAACTAACACATCAAGCTGTAGAAGATGTGGACGGTCTCTCCTTTTGCATGTCACATTGCTTGTTCTGCTTGTATGTATATTGATCAATTCTCACCCACCATCTTTGTTGGTGACATACATGAGTCAATCTAAAGCGCTTCTTCAGATTGATTAAATTAATTAAATTAAAAAATGTAAAATATTTCAGTCCTGGGGGGGCATTGCCCCCAGATCTCCCTAGAGGGTTCGGGGTCCTCCCCCATGATCTCATGAAATCCTGTGGGAAACACTGATATGACTTTCAGTGCTGACCCAAAAAGCCATTAGGTGGCTTCTGCCTCAGCCGTGACCCATCACGTACACACACACAGTCTGTTTCTCACCCCTGTCAGGTGTTGCTGTTCCACCATTTTGTCTAAGTGCTCTTCCAGACCTATCAAGTTGTTTACCTTCAACATGCATGTGCACATACGTGTACACCTCATGTTCCTAATAGACATAACTGCACTCACAGCTCTGTGTTGAGATGGGGGTCATAGCATAAGTTCTGAACCCTGAAACTTATGCTGTCCTCACCTACATCCAGTCAGGTTCCCCTTCTTTTCCATCCACAATTATCTTCCTTTACTTGTGCCCTTCTTATAATATTCCTTCATTTAGCAGTTGGTTTCCTTTTACCTCCTTAAAAACTGTCCAAAGTATGAAATTTGACTGCGTGGTGGAGCCGAAAATGCCTTACATTTCCCATCAACTTCTGCAAAAAGACATCTTAAACTCTTTGCCTCAGTTATTGGTGTATGCCCCCCCCAAATTATAAATACTTTGATTAAATGAGTACACTGGAAAATAGAAGATTCTTTTTTGTATGCCCAATTTCTGTTATATAATTATGTGGCTGTTTCATTAAAGTGTATATTTGCATCATGCTCATAAAGATACATTTATGTTTTGCTGCTACCAATCTATACCCATTTATAGTGATTTTATACTCACTTAATGTTAGCTTTGCTTAGAAGGGGCTTCCTCTGGATACACATCAGTCTGATAATAGCCCTGTCTGACATACCTAATGATAATTATTTTATCACATGATTGGCACATGGAAGACAACCTGCACCACATCTGGAACAGAAGAGACAGATACTGATCTCGGGAGGCCTTAATGCACTTTACAATTCCAGCTGCAGCAACAACAACAAACGAGAGGGAAATGAGAGAAAACAAACCACCTAGTTTTATTAGAAAGTGATATCTGGGAAGTGTAGTTCAGACACACAGCAACAAGTCTTATATAATGCCACTTTTAAGTATCTGAGAGGACATATTTCTAAGTTTTCATATTTTGTATGTATGGAGCTGCTTCTCTCTCCATCCTCTACCTCCGACTCTCTAACCTTTCTCTCCACTCATCCACTCCACACAGACAATTTCTCCTGACATTTGTTTTCAATCCAAAGCGTCATCCTTACGTTTTCCACTGCTATAATAGAATTAACCTATGTGCCGAAGTAAACCACAAGAGAATATCCCCCCTTCTGTTTCCTGTCCTCCTCTCTGCTGTCTCTTTCTCGCTGGCCTTGTCTGTCTGTCTGTCTCTTGCTCTCTCTCATACAACTTTGGCACAAAGTTTTTAATGCAGAAAAAGCCAACATTCATATTAACTGGATGGGTCTATCAGGTTTAATATCAAATATAAAAATCTTCAAGGAACTAATTGCTTCTTTAGATCCCTTTTTTGGAACATGAAGCCAGTTTTAATTGTTGTTCAGTGAGCCTAAAAACATTTACATATACATTTCAAATTTCTTCAACAACATCAACAAGCCTTGTTGACTTTTATACTGTTTTCACGCAGCTTGTGAAATCAATATTTGAGGCAATACTTCTATATCGTACGCGCTGAACTTCCATCATGCTCTTTTTCTCTGTTTTCCTTCCGGACTTTCTCTCTGAGCCTTTAGTATTAACTGTAAAGGGCAAAGCTTTGGTGTCTTTGGTGTTCTTTTATCTTTCTATTTCCCTCTTTCTTTTTATCTGCCTTTGTCCTTTTCTTCTTTGTCCTTTTTTTGGAGGTGGATTAGTGGACACGTGCAGACGTTGCTGTCTTTTCAGTACTGCAGCTAACAGTGTATTGTAATATAGAAAAAAGGATTTTACAACACAAAGATAATTGAGCAATAAAATGTGATTTGTTTTACTCTCTGATACTTTATTCTGCTTTAATTGACTCTACAAACTTTTTTTGTATATTTTTTTATCCATATTTGCCACATTTCACATATTTGCTAACAGTTATGAACTAGAAAAATTTGACTTTATATTTCTGGTTATTTTTACACTCTCCAACAACTCTGTCACTCATTGGTTGCTCATAAAGCAGCTCCAGGTTGTAGCGTGATGACATTATCAAGTGAGTTGTGGCGTCTTTCGCCACCACCTCTCCAAGAGACTAGTTCCTGCTCCCAAATCTCCAGTCAACTGTCCAAGCTCATCGGCATAACAGATGTGAATAATGTTTTATGGTGGAAGAGGCTCCAGCACAGAAATATCATCAGTTATCCTTTAGTCTTTCATCAGATGACCTCTCTCATTTCTGCAGTGCCTGACAGAGCAGCATTTGTGGTCACTGTGTACGTGGGCGTATTCGCCTGCGTACGTGTCTGTCTGTGTATCTTCATGTCTTTTTTGTGTGTTTGTGCACACATTTTTGTTTGTCTGCAGATGCGGGTGCATCTGTGCGTGTGCTGTCTACATGTATTTAATGCAATACAGATCCCTTCTATTAGTTTTCTCTCTGGTTTGATCCTGTCATCAGAGATTAATTTATAATTTCTTTAAGTCATTTAAAACCGTTAGAGAGAAATGAGCACTTTTCCCTGTGGCTGACCAGTACATTAACAGCACAGCAGGAGACTCTTAGCCCTCTCTAACAGACCACGTCTGGTAAGCTCATTTACAGGGACCAGTATTAGCATATGCATGCAGTTGATTGAGTAATAAACCAGACGTGGGGACTAATGTCCAAACCCTGGTCTAGCTTTTAAACATATTAAAAATGAAATTGAAATATTTCCTTGGGCTTCTTTTTCCTAGGAGAGCTGGCCATTCACTCATCTTTGGTATTTTTCAAATCAAAAGGCAGGAAAGTCAAGATTATGGAGCAGAGAAGGAGAAGTTCTGCTGGCAATCGATCCTCAATCAGCAGGATCGTACAGTATGTGTGGTTTCAGATGCAGAGGGGGCTTATCAGCTATCAGAAAATAGCAACATGGCCACAGTAAACAAGCCATTGAACAGGCAGACCTCCTCTGGGCCAAGTGCTATCAAAAGCCTTTTTGTTTTCAGCTCTAACTATACGGCCTCTGTTGGGTAATTGCTGCTTTTGTCAGAATGCTGGAAAACAATTGTTTAAACATTCAGATCCATATTTTTCAAAGCTTCATCAAAATCCTGTCCACAGCGTTTCAGATATCACATGTGACATATGGAAAAACAAACAACTGCTTTGGCCAGTCATTGTAAGCTGAAATTTGACTTTGCTGAAATGTACTGGTGAGGTGTGTTTTACATAGAACTGTAGGGTGGTGACATGGAAAGATTTCTCAAGCAAAGATGAATCATGGATGTAATATTACAGTAATACATTCTGAACTTCACGTTATGCCATCACTTTCATTCATTATTCAGAACTGCCACAAGTTACTGTACGTTGCACTTTTTAAAATCCTTTATTTAAGAAGGAAATCTCTCGAGGTACATTGACTGTTTTACAATGGAGACATAATGAAACAGGCAACATAAAATAGTTAAACCGAAGATAAAACATTAAAGTAATGGATCTCTTTGAAACATTAACATTGCTCATAAACCTTTCTTAAACATAACACTGTTATGTTATTCCAAGCCCAGCGTCCATTATAAAAAGGCATTTTCTCAAAGTTCATTTTCATGATCTAGTGAATATGTTGTAGGCATTTTCCCTTCATTCAGGTAGATTTTATGTTTAATTTGATAAAGGATACAGACTGATGAATTGACCCTTTGCAGCACCCGTATCTGTCTGACTGGAGCAGAAGAGAGGTTGTCTTTATGAGAGCAAAGGAAAAGACTCTTTGTGGCCAGGAAAAGGGGTTTAGAAACCTCTGCCGTGATTAAGTCAGTATTACGTTTGTAATAGGACCATGGAAGTCTGTGTATGTGTGTTTGTGTGTGTGTTACCTGATCCCTAAACCCACCAACATTGTGGCTTTTTTGGGGGGTTCTTAGTTGGAGGCCTCAAATTCAAAAACCACTGTGGTTTTTTAGGGGGAGACACACACTGTCTGTCTGTCTGTCTGTCTACTTGTTTGTGTACTGAGCTGTCTGTTAGAATATCTAGCTCACCCCTTCTCATGTGTTTTGCATGCGTATGTGTATGCGCGCCTAAATGCACATCCGTGTGTGTGTGCTGATGTTGTCAGGATGTCGGTTCGTGAGGTATTGTTTATGACTGTGGAATGAGAATAGAACAAAACAAGAAAATAACACTGTTTGCATCGGTGTGTTTGTGCCTCTGCGTGTGTGTGTGTGTCTGTGTGTCTGTGTGTGTGTGTTCTGGTAGGCTCACCACCGGGCCAGATGGAGAGAGTTTTCTGTCTGCCCCCTCTATCCCTCTGTCTTTTTCTTTCTCACTCTCTCTCCTTTCTCTCTAATCACAGTTTTCCTTTAGCTGTAAATAGGCGGGTTGGGAAATCTATATGCACACACACACGTATTTTGGCCTGCGCTTCTGGCTTGATGTAGAATTTTTAAACCTCCCACGCTCATATGATCTGAAGGCAAAGGAAATGTGCTTGCATACACTCAATACACACACAGACACACACAGAGTCGGGCTCATCATACACTTGCCCTTCTACTCACCCATGATCAGAGCAAGACACACACTCACACAGGCCCAAACCACATAGAGAGTAGAGAGCGGAGCCGATCGCCCACAGCTTCCTCTTTTTACTGTCTGCTAAACTGAAATTTCACACACACACACACACACACACACACACACACACCATCATGGAGGAGATGCTACATTTCCATGTACCAGTGTAAGTCTTTCTGAGGCATATTTGGCAGCAGCGGATTTGCTTTTGGTGAAGGACATTAATGAGACAAAAATATTCCCACCATGCTGCACCGAAGCTTTATGTTCAAACAAAAAAATAACGCTGAATGAATTCAGTGGAAAGAGATGAACACAGTGAGAGATGGATGCAACTGTTTTCTAAGCAGAGCAGATCAAGAGCTTAAAGATGTTGGAAACCAGAGTAAAGTTACTTGAAATTGACAAGTTCTTTTGATGTCTATCTTCCAAATAATGCAATGTTATTTCAGCAGCATTTAATGACTTTATGTTATCGTGTAGTTAGGGCCTGCTTCACATTGTAAACAAAATGCTGTCTTCTTTTGGAAACTAAATGCCACAAAAGTGTCTTTCTTCCTGAAACACAGTTTGTTCATCCAAACAGCAGGCATTTGGAGAGGTGGAGGACACTTTCACTAAAGAGCAGTGGGCTTGAAAACAAAATCAGAATAAAATGAACTTTGTTTTCAGTTGCATCTAAATGGCATAACAAACAATGTATTTCCTCTTCATATAGACCATTAAACCTGCCTGTCTTCAGGGCTAATGGTAATGTACCAGAACGTAATTGCGCACAGAGATCTTTGACTCCACTAATCATAATGGCCAGGACTGTTTGCCCTGGCTGTGCTCTGTCAGGTCAGTCTCTGACATCAAACTTAATTGCATGTCATCATGCCCATTTAGCTGTTATTTTTTTAATAAATGATCAAACTGATGCAAGTTAACTTTGAAATGTCATTCTTTGAATGGTCATTTTGACCTCCTGGGAAAAGAAAGCCAGACTGCTCCTGTACTTTTCCACTTTCTCAAAAATCTTTTTTGGACAGATCTGTCTGTTTATCTGTCTGTCTATCTCTCTGTCTCTCTCTCTCTCTCTCTCGCTCGATATTGAGTCCAGCCCTTCTTAGAACTTTCTCGTTCTTCAGTTTGTTTAAAAGCTTTCAGCCCTTCACACAGAGAGTCCATTTCATTTAGCCTGGAGGGCCTCTGTATGTCTGTGTACACACTCATTTTCATTTGACTCTTCCTTTTTTGTTTTTTTTCTTTCTTTCACACCCTCCAAACCCACATCCCTCCGTCCATAGATGGCCCTTTGTCACCAGGCGATTCCTCCTCGCTCGTCAGTAACCAAAGAGCTTTAGTCCCACACTCAAAATTGGGTGATTCAAACAATGTCTGACTGTGTGAGTGTTTCTGTGTCAGTAAGAAACCGTTAACAAGTAGTTGGTAGTGTTCATAATAGTGCATGTGTGTGTACAGTATTGCAACTCCTTGTGTTTGTGTCAACTTGTGACAATTTTATACTTTTTAAATGTCACAAAAAACAAGATTGATTTTGCAAGTTGTAATTGTTCTTCTGAGCTTATGTTAGGGGTCATATGACTTAAATGCAAATGTATGTGGCCACACAACCACAGTATGTCTTGGACTTTGTAGTAACAGCAGGTATGATGGGAGGTTTGGTGGAAATTTGTTTTTATTATTTACAGCTATTGTACAATGGATTTGTAGTTCCATCAAACCTACAACTGTATAATCTTTTTTGTTTGTTTGTGTTAATTGAATATTTTTACTCTTTTTCTGTTTCCATTTATCTTTAGATTTATTGAATTCTAATTTGTTATGCAGTAATGTCTTAAGACGTCTGTGTGTCTTTGTTCCGGCTTGCCTCCGTGTGTGTGTGTGTGTGTTTGCATCTGTACGTGTGTGTCCGTGGGTAGCAGCTGTGTCCGCCTGGCCCAGAGTGAATAACTGTCCTCTCTAAGCTGCTCTAAAGACTGACAACAGCACGACTGCTAAACGACTGGGAAAACTAAGTACCTCCATTCTCTGTCATTCTTCTTTTCTCTTCACCTCCCATTCGCTCCGTCGCTCTGTTTGGTTTTCAGCAGAAGGACTGCAAGCTGCCACCAGTTCTGTTTGAGTTCCCTCAACTTTTAATGAACAACGAGGGAAGCTGCTTCCTTTTTTACTGACTGGCTCCTAATCGCGTCTTACTTTCTGTCTGTCTGTCTTACTTGCTCTCAGCTTCTTTCGGGGGGGGGGGGCCGGGGGGGGGGGGGGGGGGGGGGGGGGGCGGGGGGGGGGGGGGG
>JAVQJL010066370.1:0-13717 GCA_036024295.1 Nannoperca obscura
ACATACACACACACACACACACACACACACACACACACACACACACACACACACACACACACCCCGGGGAGCTCAGGCTGCCTGTGGCTTGATTAGAGCCCCCTATGTGAAGACAAGTGGACTCAGCATGTGTGTGTGTGTGTGTGTATGTGTGTGTGTGTGTGTGTGTGTGTGTGTGTCTTAGCATGGTGCACCTGTGACTGAAGGGGGGTCGAGTTACTCAGACAGAAAACACTGGGGGGCCGAGCAAAGAGAGAGAGAGTAAAGAGAGAGGTGTGTGACACATGAGTGAGTGTGAGCGTCTGTGAATTGTTTCGCATTAAAAAAGAGTGTGTGTGTGACTGAAGAATGAGGAGTGTGTAACTGAGAACAGGAAGAAGATGAATTGGTCAGTGTGTGTGTGTGTGTCGGTAGAAGAATACACACACAAAAAGATTTGTATATCTATACAAATGTCTCCTCTCCTATTCCCTCCTCTCCTTTTTTGTTTCCTCCTCTCCTCTCTTTTCCCAACTCCCGTTTCCTCCTCTCCTTTCCTCTTTTGTTCCTTCCTCTCCTCTCTTCCTCTCCTGTTTCCTCCTCTCCTCTCTGCTCTGTTATTGTTTCCTCCTCTAATCTTCTCTCTTGTTCCCTCCTCTCTTCCTCTCATGTTTCCTCCTCTCCTATCCTCTTGTGTTCCCTCCTCTCCTCTCTTTTCCTTAATTATTTCCTCCTCTCCTCTCATTTCCACCTATCCTCCCTTGTTCTCTCCTCCCTCAGGCAGCAGACTGTTTATCTATTATTTACTGGTTTTCTCCATCAGCAGTAACCCAGTTAGCAGCTCTTCTTCTCTTCATCCACACTGCTGAAGTTTTTGCTGTGAGTTTTTCATGGATGTCTGACCTTTTTATACTTGATTTGTTGACCTCAGTCTGTGACCCTCAGTGAGTCAAACCACTGACTAAACTTCAGCTTTGTCAACAGCACAACCAACAGCAAGGATGTTGTGTTATGTTTTTGCTCAGTTCTAGTGTGGTTTCCAGGAAAATAAGGTCAGACACACAGTCTGTTTTGACTTGAGCATTTAAAACTTAAAATTTCACATTTTACAGAGCCAGAAAGAGTCCTGAACTACAAAGACCAGAATCCACTGGAAAGCAACAGTATGGAGGAGAACAGAATTAAGAGTCCAACCTACATTGGAAATTGTTCTTCACACTTGTTAAATTAATATATAAACAGGACGATGTGATATAATGCAAAGATACTCATGTCATATTACAACCTACAATTAAAATATAGAAAAGCAAACATAAAAAGCCAAAACAGGTGAAGGTATCAAAAACTAACATTTGTAGAAATATTTCCATTTTCAACTTTTTATTTAATAATAGATTTTTTCATTCCACAGCTAATTCGGTAGAGCTAGGGAGAAGATAGAAAGAAAAATAAGTTAATCGAAGGCACGGTAAATGTATAAAGAAAAAGTAAAAATTGAGGAGTTCAAGAAGCCACCTCTGCACACAAAAAAGTGAAATTACAAATTAAAGAAAAAATAAACAAATCAATGAAAATGAAGTCAAGAAAAGCAAGAAGAAGAAGCAGCAGACGGTCCGGTTGTGTGGCTTGTTTACACTGCGGCCTGTAAATTAATTCAAGATGGCGTCTTGTCTCACTAGGAGCCACAACATCAAAGAGTCAGACAGCCGGTGAAGTCACTGCACTTTAATTGACCACTAATTACACTGAATTAACTCTAAGACTGTGTGTGTAGTGTGGGTGCGTCCTGTGGCCTTGTCTATTTATTTTAGAGTGGACTGAATCTGTAACTATGAGTCTAACTGTATATACAGTGTGTGTGTGTGTGTGTGTGTGTGTGTGTGTGTGTGTGTGTTTTCAACTGAATTTATCAACTGGTCAAAATTTACTTCTGAGAATGTAAAATAACTTTCACTAATCTGAGTTGTTCTTTTCATTTCCCTGACATCTTCATCTCCGTCCATCCCCAGTAAAGAGGTGTGGGTTTCACAGCAAGGAGCCTCCCTGCAGTCACACTGCCTGAGTCTGAATTTAACACACCCTCACGAAAAAGGATTAGACCCAAAAACTGGAGCAGCTCATGAGGTAGAACGACAGTGACTGCTCTCTCTCTCTCTCTCTCTCTCTCTCTCTCTCTCTCTCTCTCTCTCTCACACACACACACACACACACACACACACACTTTTCTGCCTCTCCCTCTTTTTCAGTTCCATCACGATTTTTTTTTATTTTGTGACTTGTCCGGTATAAATGGGTGTGTTGCTGTTTTGATGCAATTTTACAAAGTTTCAGATGAATTCTTTAATTGTTTTGTTAATAAATAATTACGTTTTGAGAGTGATAAGAGTGAAGCCATGTGTTTCAGAGGCTACTTTGCATGGATATTAATGCAGGTGTGCCTTGCGATTTTGGTTTGACCTTTGGTTTGAAAACGACAGTGTGGTAAAAAGCTGAATAAGTGAAGGTCACAGTTTGCAGTTCCTCTAGGCCACTCTAGTCAGAGTGGAACGAGGTGAGAGCAACAGTACGATCTACAAGGATACACTGCTGCTTCATTGAACGTTGAACACACAACGTTATGCGGGGGGCATCTCCTCAGGGTGCTGCCTCCATCCAGCTAGCAGCTCACCCTTATAAACTGACAGACATACTTTTTCCCTGAGACAGAGAAACTTTGCCCCCTTGGAGACATCTCCAGAAAGATGTTTTTGCTCACCTCAGGCCTCACTTTTCACACCCAGCTGCATACTAACTTTAACCTTTACTATCCAGGCAGTCCATGGCAATGCACACTACATTGCTGTGCCATAGAAGACATACTGTACAGTATATAGAGCAAAACTGTTTCATAGTTTGTTAATTTGTGTTTACGCAGATGATCTCGCCTGTGTATGTGCATAGGTTTTTCCCTTTAACAAGGGACATTACATCACCCTTACATTTCATTTTATGATGCATTCTATCTTATCCATCACCCACTAATGACCTCATACTCAACTCGACTTGTGAGAGGAGCGGTTTATCCAGCCACTGCCCTTATGAGCCCCATTTTCATTAGCATATTTGGCAATAAAACAGTTATGCTTTTCTCCATTAATAATTTATCTACACTTTTTTATCAAGCAGCCATTTCAGTTCCGCCCAGCTCTTGGACTCAACTCCTGCAAGATGGGGCTTCTCTGGAGAAAGACTTATTGATTCATTATTCACCTTTTGAATTATGTAACATTTCAAAAAATATATAATATGAAACCCCATGCCACCCACATAATTAAGTTTGCCCACAAGATCAACACATATACATCATGTGGATCAAAAATGTAGCTCCTCCTTCCATTGGTAATCAATGCCGCAAGTCAATTTACAGCCAATGGCTTTCACAACCTGAGCCAATCCATTACTGATTCAATTGTAACCCATTAAGACTGTGAGAGGTGATATTAAAGGTGACAAAATCCAATGGCTTCATTCAATAACTTTGTTCTACAGCAGTCAGCCCTGCCATCATACTGTACACTGTGATGAGACGTGTGGGGGGCTGGTTCACTGCTGCCTCCTGTAGCTTTAGGCCACACTTCACCTTTGCCCTGAGATAGATGTAGGAGCTCAATGACAGCACCGCTTAGCTGACATCACCAGAGAGATGTGTCAGCTGTTTTAAAGTCTTTTCACAGCTCGTAAAAAACTGAATGCAACCCTGAAAAAAGGGCTGTCTAAGCAGTGAGCTCAGACAAACCTCAGAAAGCCAGTAATGACTCGTATGATGTTTGAAGTACATTTTTGGGTGGGGGGACAAAACATTGAGGTTTGATAGAAGTGCTTAATCTGCTCATGTACAAACTGAAGCTCTAACCCTCTACATGTTACCAGCGGACAGGCTGCTCTGACGTCTTGTCTGGTTTTCCAGCCAAGACAAACGTGTGAAGCAATAGTCAGTAAAAAGCACCTGAAGTGCAGAACACGGGACATGAATGCCAATAACAACACCAGCCAGTGCTGACTCCTAAGAAGGAACAGAGTGCTGACTCACACATCACCTCCTATACAGACCACCCTCACCTTCATCCCGTCTTCTTTCACTTTATTTACCGTTTCCAAATCAACTTGAACTGGAATCTACATGTGGTTTCTCCAATCACTAGGTGAAGACAGAGTAGCCGGGAGAGTGCGGGGCCACCTTCTGTTCTGAGGATCACCTATTGCTGAGGTTGACACTTTTGCTGCCGTGTCAGAACAGGATGCGGACAGAATATCGAGCTACAAAGGAGGCCTCGCAGCTGGCAGGCTCATTTTGTGTTAATGCTTTCCAGAAAAAAAAAGTAAAACAGCTATGAAAACAGGATTCAGTACAACCTTTGAAGGTCAACCGTTAATCACTACCCAGCAGTTGTAAAAACGACATCTTGATTTTTATATAACACCACCTCAGTGTAGGGTGAAAGTCATAGAAAGGCTTCAGGACCATCAAAAACAGTAAGATATTTGGTTCAGTGTTGCAAATGGCAAGTGATTTACATAATCTCCATTAGGTTGCAATTTTTCATGTCACACTGCAATTTAGTGACCACTTTCCTGCTTTGAGGCTGTTTATTAAACGAGTAAGGATACAATGGTGACATTAAGTAGAGTGAACATTTATTTAACTCAGCAACGCTAAGGAAGCAGAGTTATAGATGGTCACTGTGCAGACATTGGAGATTATTAATGCCCATTTAATTTGTAACATGTACCTTGTTGTAATACCAACAGTCTGGCTTTGATTACATTTAGAGGTTAAGAACTGAATACATGACAATGTCATAATCCATGAAAAGTGACCATTCGTAAATAACCTTTTTGTGCCTAAAAAGAAATTATTACTTATACATTACTTATTATTAATTAAGGTAGTTGTAGCTGTAGTAGTAGTTAATTAGTAAGTATGTAGTGCCAATCATTTAGCCCATTCATATGGGATTAAAAGACACACACACATATATATATATATATATATATATATATATACACATGACAATATGTATAAAAAACCTTTGGGTAACAAATGTACAAAACCATAAGAAAAACATCAGTTAGAACATGAACACTATATACTTACAAATAACATATATTTATCTCCAGAATTTCAAAAAACTGTACACCCCATAGCAGAAGAAAGAAAATAAATGCTACAGCCTAAAGTTTATCCTGAGGCTTATTCCCCCCTCTTCCAGGCTTTTTTCCCACTTACTTGCTGACTTTAAGCGATACTCCCGTGATGTACTGGTGCTCTTCCATAAAGTTGGAGGATTCACAGGAGACAGATTTAAAAAAGAATGGTCAAGATCGAAGAAGCACAGACTAAAATATTCTGACTTCTAGTATGGGTCAAGTTCCAAAAACACTGGAGCCTACAATTGCTATAATACAATAACATCATCGTGGCTGAATTGTACTCTGTGTGAGTAAAATAAAAGTAAACTGAACTTCAAGTGTAAAATCAATGTATGTTTTTATTAAAAGCAATCAATAAAGTATTGCGTGGTTCCCAGTAAAACAACAATAACAGGACAATAGAAAGCAAAATAAAAATTTCTATATCATTAAGATTGTACAGTAAACAAATCGTCAAATGCCACTGAGTGGTAAAATGTAGCACAGAGCACATTAAGATCTGCGCTTCTTGGATAAACTATATCATTCTCTGTACTATACTCTTATTCTATGATCTTAAACATTATGCAGTTTTGGTGTAGTCCATTTGCCGTTGGTGGTACTGTCAGTTGATTCCAACATGTACTTTTTTAATGTAAAAAGATGAATGTGGAAACAGGTGGTTTTTTGTAAATGAGAAGGAAGCCAAATTTAGAAAGAAAACCTATAAACATTTTTTACACAAATCTATACTGGTCAACAATAATGCACATAGACACTCAAATTACTTAATCTAGATTTTGTGCTGGCCTTTGCGCACAAACACACACTAACACACCTAGGCACTCACATACACTTCTGCGATACTATCTCACTATCTTTCCTAATTAGCTCCTAAAGGCAGCATTCCCTGCATTAGCGCATGGACCTATCTGTATCTTCCACTATACTATCATCTTTTAAATGGGGTATACATTTCAAACAACCTTGAGCTGTTGTACTAGATGATGCTTATCTGCTGCTGAGATCACTGACTGAGATCAAGGGTATTTTGACTGAAAAAAAAAGAAATATTATAATAAATAGGCAGCACTCTGGTGTGTCTAAACTTCCACACCTGTCGTTTTGTCACATCAGCAGTGTGCTGCCATGTCCCGGCCAGGTCAGGTCAGCCTGTTCAATGTTAGATGGACACAAGCGATAGCATTTCAAAGAGGCATTACCGTTCTATGAATAAGCTCTGGAAATGTTTCAAATTCATGCAGAGAAAACCACGGGCACACTACTTGGCATTCAATGTAACAACGCTGTTACAACAAAGCAAATTAATTTTGGACTAATTAGACTAACACCCAGCTTTGGATTTGGAAGGAATAAGTATTGCTATTATTATTACCGTCCATTTAGGCACAGCTACGAGAGCTTTCATTTATTCTCTGTGCAAATGCAGAGAAGCAGGACGGCACCGAAGGTGCAGGTCCCAACTACACTTTCAGATCTGTGTGTGTGTGTGTGTGTCTGAATACATCTCAGCTTAACTGTTCTCAACTAGCCCAGATGAGACAATCCAGTAGCAGGCACGTTTTCCACATTGATTGAAGCTACACTAATAAGCTCAGTGCTGCAATGCTGACAAACATATACTCCAACAGCCTTATAAAATTTCAGGTGGGTGTGTGTTTTTTCCCCCCTCATTTTTCCCTCGCAGGGGCATCCTCCAGGAGTTCAAGAGACAAATTCATCTTTTCATTTCATGCACAGAGAGAAGTAAACAGTGTTTTTCTTGCCTACTGTGATTGCCAGGCAAACTCTAAGTCCCTGCTTGCCACGCTGTGTTGGGGGGGCATTTGGTGACATTTGGGACGGTCTCACAACAAGCCAAGCAGTCTTTACTCTCATTGCTATGCTGCAGAATGAAGACGTCTGGGAACTGTGACCAAGAGGCCAGCAATCAATGCATATATTATGTTTAACAACGGCATTTATTTATGCTTTTTTTAATTGATTCATGTAACTGCAATAATTCTAACACAATACATCTACAGTATGTCCAGTGCCCATAATTCAACTTGTCTCTACTCAAATGGGAGCCCTGCAAAAATTAAAAAGCAAGACAAAAAAGCTGATGGAGGGTGAGCATAAGAATAACTAAATAAATAAATGTATACATGAATTCACGTTTCCATTTAGATTTTTCCTCATTTGAGGATCCATTATAAAACTTGCATTCCTGATACGTTTAATAAGTAAGCTTCAAATAAATGTAGCTGTTGAAGAGACTTACAGCTAGGCGATATAAACCGAAAATGTGCTTGAAATCTCGAATAAAATAGCCTAATACGTGAAGTGATCTGGTGATCCTTAAGACACAGAAAGGAAGACTGCTGATTGAGAAACAGCACCCAGCATGGGTATAGATAGGCTGTCATTTTGTGACAGACTTCAAATTTAGACATGCAACAGTCAATATGCTGCTCAAAAATGAGCTCCCCATCACTATGAGATTGCGCACAGTTGATCTAGAGTTGACCGTGCAGAACTAGTCCCATCAATTGCGTCTCCATCCGATGTTGAGATGATCCCACGGCATCAAATGCAGCTCGGAGAGACAGAATACACTTCGAGTCACAGGGATATTTTCACCTGCTGCACTGGGGGATAGCGCTGCTACGCGCCTGCAGTCAGACCCGCTGAATCTATTCTGGATCCCAACAGCCTCAAGAATGTTCCTGAAAATGCAAAAATTCAAAAGCTCTGCTAAATGCGCAGGGCAAGTTGAGTGTGTGATTATAAAGGCGGTGTCGTTGTTTGTGGTTTATCAGCTGAGACCCATTGTAATGCAACATTTTAACCTCCTGAATTGTCACAACAGAAAAGATGCAGACTTCCGATGTGGCATCCCACACTGGACAAAAGAGAATGACGAGCAATTCTAAATGGTCAACTCTTTATCTGCAACTGCATAACATTTGGCGCCCGTAACAACACCATACTGCACTAAGACGGCCGCGGTGCCAAGTTTCACCGGACTGCGCATCCCCTACGGCCCGGTTCTTCCTTACCTTTCTCCTCATCCGACACTGTCGATGGCTCGGCGCACGGAAATAATCCCGAGAATAGGGCTAGAAAGGCGAGTAGAAAAAACTCGGACATGTTTTCGGAGAGCGGGCTATAAAGAGCCACGGTGCGTCTCCTGGTCCTGCTCCGGGTCCAGTCTCCCCCTCCACCACCACCCGGTTGTCGAGCGCCGTTATTCGGTGATGTCCAGCGGAACCGGTGCGCAGAACAGTGCAGCGCTCCCCCCCGCTCCGCGACACATGCACACCGCCGCTCTGCACAGCGAACAGACGCACCGGAGACGGCAGGAGAGAGGAGAGGCAGAGGCAGAGGCACGGGGACAGAGGGAAGGCGGGGTGGGAGTGTAGGAGGATAACGAATGAGTACGTTTCCTGTCTTTTCTCAATGATTAAATGCCGTCAAGGTGGCGCAGCTGGCCTGAAATTCATCATATTGGTTAGCTGTTCAGTCAGTGGAGTGGGTGTCAGCCTGAGGTCCGGGGGTGTTTCAGATGGGGGTCCTCAAAAGAGAAGAAAAAGTCAGAGAAGGTGGGATGAGGCATGAGCAAACTCAGCTCTCACCACTTGCTCCTTTTGGCTACAGTCAATTACAGTCTGCATACCTCAACATAGCCTACAACAGAATTAGTTTGTAAAAATCTTATAAAATAGCAAAGTGTGCAAATGTGACAGTAGACACTGCTGAGCTGCTGAGGACTTGTTTACAATCACACCATGGACAACTGTCACCCACTGGACCACACAGAGTCTGCAGTCTGATGTAATTTCTCAAAGACCTAAAAAAAAGAGAAAAAGCAGCAACATGAGAATAACTCAAGACTGTCCTCCTATAATCTAAATACTAGACCGAGAAGCTCAATTGATCTGTGAGTAATTTAGGTGTCTGTTATATTTAAACATTGCTTTGTTTAGCCTACAGCAGTTCATCAAGTGACTGCATGGCAACTTCTTTGCCATGTGTTGCAATGAAAACTCAGTAAAGGTGAAAGTCCAACCTTAAGTAAAGCTAACAGCCTCAAGAATAATTGGTAGGCCGCTGAGCGTAATGTCATTCACTTATGCCCCTGCCTTTGTACATAAAGTGTGATTATTTTTGACAGAAAGCAAATGACGCATAGCAAGAACAATTTACTTGAAAGCTCTTATTCAATGGATGTGTACTGCTGAGATAAACCTTTGTTCTGCTGTCTTTTGGCCTCTTGCTCGCTGCTGTAGAACCTTTAAACATGACTCAGTATAATAAAGCACATTCAATCATTCTAAATTCTGGTTCAGTAAACTTTAAATTCTCATCTTGCAGACTGAATTTAGCATTAGTAAAGGAGTGTGCTAGCTAGTTAGCTGATGGCAGTATAATTCATACAAAGTATAAACAGAGCAGTAATTGCAAGAAAAATATTTTTCTATTTTATAAAATGTCTACCGTCTTACTATGTGGTTTTCTTGCAATAGGCTACTTCATTTTGTAAAGGATCACTGCAGAGATTTTGACCACTAGTGGTGTTCTGGTGAGATTCTTTTCAGTTGCTGTTTCCAAGGTCAAGAATGAGGTTGTAAGCTAACAACAAGAACTTTCATAACAAAATTATGAATTTTGAACATCTACAACTCTGTAAGAACTGAACAAACCTCATAACAAACGCAAATATCATGTGATATGATAAAAAGCTAAATTTTTCTCCAGATTGTTTTGTTTCATATTAAATGTGTTAAATCAGGTCTACCTTCTTCATCAGTGTTTACACCAGCGATCACTTGTAGCAAAGAAACATCTTTCTGAGCTCTCTCCTGCAGTGAAGTAAGAAGTAAATGGCAGTGTGAAGCGTCGTGACTGCCCACACCACAGCTGGGCCACAGGATACTACAATCCAGCTAAAATCTCTTTACAAGCACTCTCTGAACCTTAAGAATGCTTTGTTATCTTTATTAATTTATTACTTGCTGTGTAGTGCTTTTAGCAATGAGCATAGAGTGTTTGCAAGTAATAGATCTCATACTAATAGGTGAAGACTGGTACTAATGAAGTCACTAAGCAGAGTCTCTGTTAATAACTATCTTTTGACCTAATGGCAGGCAGAGAAACTGAAAGCTTCATCACTGTAAACTTCGTTCTACTCACATATCCTCTTTGTGTCTACTAAATGCATATGATACTGCAACACGTTTTCATTATCCAGTGATGAAGCGAGCTGTCAGTGCTACTCAAACATAAGCAGCCATGTCTTGTCGCGCCGTTATGAATTCATTACGCAAAACATTGTTTACGGCGTCAAAGAAACGTATCTTAGATGAGATGGCAACATGCCTAACTTTCATGCGGAACAATCTGTCTTGTTTTATTATTGAGGAGTCAAAAAGAATGAGAAAGTCCACTTCTTCAAGGACATTTCACATTGAGGCTCTGCTATTCGTCATTGCTAGGATTGCACTGTTTTCTGCTCCTGAAAAAACACAAAGAATAATTTCATGATTCTTTCTTTTTTTTTCCCCTCGAATACTGAGAGCAGCCTGCATTTTTCTATCGCAATCATAGTGGCTTCGATTTGAACCACTTCAACTTTTTCTGACCTTTATAAAGTGCTCTACTTATGTTCTGAATGGTTCATATGCACTAACTGTGGCTATGATGTATATACATCTTCTTTTCACCTTTACCCTTAATTAGCAAAAGTCTTCCATCTATACACAATCACATTGGCTTAAATGTAACTCCCATTTCGTACATCCGTTCGAGGTGGCCCTCTGGGGTTGTTTTCTAGCACCGTACACTTGGAATTGCTGTCACTGGCTGATGAGTGATGCCACTGCCACTCACCATGCCAGCTCTTGCACTGCATTCAGCTGCACTTAGCTACTCTTACTTTGGACGGCGATGCTGTCTTTCAAAATTAGCAGAAGCTATTGATGCTGCTTGACCCTGTCATAGTTGCAGGCTCATTACCGGGCTAATAACTCTGCCGCTGTGGTTTTGCCTCCGTTTATAGCCTCAGCATTCTTCCCAGCAGGATTACCACAAGATTCCCCTCAGAAGTCGAAAGCAATTTTATAAAATGAGGAATGAGCAAAGATCGGCTGGAAAATCTGGTCTGACGTGCGTTTTGTTTTTTTTGACAGTTATTAGTTGGAAAAGCAGGAAGTGCACTGAATGGAGGCTGGTTCCGTCTTGTTGCGAAGGGCGAGCGCAGTCCTCTGCCAGGCCCATGAAGTGATGAGTATCCACGGGTGTCCCCCATGGGATGACAGGCCATTTGCTGCATGAATCACTATACTCTTATCATGCTGAAAATGACCTGCATTTTTTGAAAATGCGCATGTAAACTGCACCTTTGTTGCTCTCTGTCGAGGTAATGTGATGGTACAGCTGTTTCGTGTGTGTGTGTGTGTTTCCACCATCAAATTGATTTAAGAGTCTCAACTTACATCCCTTGACCATAACAATGGTATGTTTTTGTGCTTCCTGTGCCATATAAGAATGTTTTTTAACACATTTATCTTAACACAAAAGTCATCAACAGCCAGTGTCAACGTAAAGAAACACGTTATTGTATAAGAGTTGATTGTTCAACAATGTAATTTCATGCACATCTCAGAGGAGATGAACATCATACATTTTATTCTCACAAATACAGAGTAGCTGTGATGCCATTTCCTGTGCTTGTACTAAGCTGTTTGAGGAACATTTTCAACAAAGCAATTTCAAGTTAATTGCTTTGTGTGAAAAAAATAAAAAATAAAAGCTTCTGCAGTTTGTATTTATTCATGAGTGAAGGAGAAACCCTGGTCCTGTAAGTGAGGAGCAGCATGGCACCAAGATTATTTTGAAAATACTGTATCTTTTTTTCTTCTTCTATTATTACTTGCTGTTTAGATTTATTTTTGAAATTATACCAATACACTTTATCAACCTCAAGGGAAAACAAACAGGCAGACACATGCTCACACATATTCAGAGACACACTCTTCTCTGAGGCAATGCACTGACTTACTACTGCCATCTAGGGATACATAAGAATTCTGGATGAGTGTTGCTTCATGTGCACATCATAGTCACATATAGTGGCACTATAGACTCTATATTACAACGGAACTATAGAGTTACAAGCCAAAAAAGGATAAATAAAAAGTGCACTTAGCGTGATCTTGTGTTCAAAAAGAAAACCTTCCCCCTGTAAACATAGATCCAGCCTTCACAATTAGATGAAAAAAGCCAAATGCTGTTTGTCCATATGTGTGTTTGACAGTTAAAGTCTTTGTCCTTTGCAATACTTTGTGCTGGTTCCCAGTGGACGGCAGGGCTGAAGGAGCCACAACACAGACCGAGCAGCTCGCCATCTCTCTCCTCGCGCAGCTGGAACCCTCTCCTTCTGAATAATGAACTCAATCTCAGCTCTGCCTCAGGGGGGGACCTTGGAGCCGCCCTCAGCTTAGTACAAGGCTTTGTTGCCCATATGCGCATGCTCGCACACACAAGCACACACTCACACAAGCCTGCTCACTGCCATTCTTTCCTGCCACAAGTAGTTCTGTGAGAAATGCTCCACTGATTGGCAGTAGAGGGAGAAAAAAACTGATGGGGGAGCAGAGCCAAGAGACATCGAAGGATCGTGATGGTTTCAACGTGGAGGAGGGAGATATGGATGCAGCAGGGGAGAGACAGGGAGTGTGTATTTGTGTGTGCGTGTGTGTGTGTGTGAGCTGGAGGGGTGCATTAGCACTTTCCCAGCAATTCAACCCCCCTGTACCTTTGGGGGTCCACGGAAAGTGTTTCTACTGAGGAAGGGGAAGAAGGATCGGAAAAGAAGGGGCAGCAGTTGCGTGGTGATGGGCATGTGAGGGGTGACATGAAAGAGACAGCCGCTGGATACCAAACTAATGAATGGCCAAGCTTCCTATCACTGATTGAGATTTAAGAGGTGTGTGTAGGGAGAGCTGAAGGGGGTAAGCAGCAGTGGTGAGTCAGCTGACCTTTGAGAAAGCCCTTCACTTCAACAGCCTCCACGCAGAGCCCATTACCTGCAGGAATATGACAGCTTTCGATTAGATCCACTGTAATTACCTAAGACAGAGATAGATTGAATCTTAAAAACAGCAAACGCAAGATAAAAAGGTGTCAGTGTGAATCTGTTTGTAGAGCATGAATATACACAGTCTGTATGTACGCAGTCTTTGATAGTTCAGTTTAGTGTCCTGTGCTTTTTTTTGTCCTTTTTTGTTGGTGGGTAGACATCCTCTGTCTCTAACTCATAGTGACAGATCCACTTCATGGTGCTTCTTTTCACAAGCTGTGGCAGCAGGCCAACACACGCGCAGGAACACACACACACACACACACACACACACACACACATCTCCTCAGCAACATCTAAATAGGTAATTATCTGACTTATAAGAGTGGGGAGGTCGCAGCCAGTATGCTTCACGTGATCAGCCTAAAACTAAAGCCTCTACTCAGCAATGGAATATTAATTGCCTTTTCCAAGTCGACAGGTGGT
>JAVQJL010066381.1:0-14052 GCA_036024295.1 Nannoperca obscura
CGCCAGGGAAAGCAACAAAAGGTAACGTCGAACAGAGTAGCAGGGGATACTTTGAAACAGAAATCAGGTTTCCACAAGCGCTCTCTCAAAGTGTGTGTGTGTGCACACAAAACAGTCTCTTCCTCTGTCGGGCTCCAGCCGGTCCTTTAGTGTGGCCCTCCGATGGCTGATAGGCCGGCCAAGCTCGGCAGCACCCAATTGACTGTGCTGGGAGGAGACAGAAAAAGAAAAAGAAAAGAAAAAAAAACACAACACAAGCCAGGGAGTGACCTGGCACGTAACAGATTGTGTCATTTGAAAGTAGAAGCATCCAGACTATTTCTTGGATGGAAGTACTAACTTCTTGGAGTCACCACCGGTTGCCTGGTATCTGTTCCTGGCCAGCACCTAGAAGTAGTCCAGCACTTGACCCTCTGTAAAATGGCGAATTCACTTTTTACATTTCTTTCTTAGTTCTGTTAAAACAAAATAAAGACATAACTTGAGCTTTAGAGGTGCTGGTGAACAGTTTTTGTTACCGTTGGACAGAGCCAGGCTACACTTTTCCCATTTCCTGTCTTTATGCTAAGCTAAGCTAACTGGCTGCTGGCAGTGGTATTGACCTTCTCATCTATCTCTTGTAAAGAAAGGGCCATCTTGTGGCCCTCAGATTTATCTGCATTTCAAGGTTGGGAACCACTAATTAATAGGATAGGAAAGCAGAACAAACATTGTCTATCTGACGTTCCTTTCATCTTATAATTTTACCTCTAAAATGATTTGATTTAAAACAAAGAAGAGAAAATAACCCTTACACTGGTTATAACCAGTAAACATAGGCTAAATAACATTTGTCAGTAAAATGCATACACTGTATATAAAGATCTACGGCGCATCTACACTTCCTCCTACTGTACAAAAGTAAGGCTAAAATACCCCAGATATGGGAGCTGCCATCTTGCACTGGTAACGTCATTTGGAGCCAGAGTCTGTGCAGTAGTGATCCGCTGTGGAGCCACGGTAACGAGTTCCCACCTGTACACACCCACCTGAACCAATCGTGGGCACACCACAAGTTGTCAATTCACCATGACATGACACCCCGTTTTTATAGGATCAATACGCTTCCACAGAACCACAAACCTGAAAAATGGTAATACAGTTGAATAAACACTTTCAAAAATTGATTATAACCCTTTTGAAGGGATGATTTAGTGCAGGACTGTTGTATTAGACTGCATTAGTTTTATCTACCTAATACCTCATAAACATGCACCAGTGCTTATACTCCTTACACACTGTATACATAAAAAGTACATCAGACACATAGGAAAGTATCTTTTTCACAGACACTGTTGGTGTCATCCTCTACCTACCTTCTCTCATTGTATGTACAGATAACATTGTGAAAATAAAGCAACTTCAGCTAAGAGTTGAGTAAGCCAATAAATTCAGTTTGTTTCAAATTTAAAATAGAGATACCAAGAAAGGATTTTTCACTCTAGGTCTAACACCCTCTCTCTCTGGTTGTTTCAGGGTGGACCACTGGAACAACGAAAAGGAGCGTCTAGTTCTCATCACAGACAGCTCTCTCCTGGTCTTCAAGTATGACTTTGTCATGTTCATCTGTGAGCAAATCCAGAGGATCCCACTGAACTTTGTGGACCGCATCTCCTATGGCACCTTCAGCTTCCCAAAGCACTCCCTGCTTCAGTAAGTCCTTTATTAGCCCTTTAACAGTAAACCTATACCTGCTATCCATAAGAGCTGCAAGTCTTATAATTAGTGGTGGGAAATGATAACCAGGACATTTCTGACGCTTTAACTTAATAGAGATATTTTCTTTGACATTTCAACAGTGTGCAAAACAGCATTGTGATACAGAGAAAGCTTTGGATCTCTGGTGTCCTGTCTCATTTTTAGTAATTTACAGAAAGTCTTCTTAAAAATTCTTCTTTGTGGTGTTTAGTTGTTAATTAAAAAATACAAATCCTTCTTGGAGAATTAGAAATATTAGACCTAATTATCTGCTCTGTGCTCTAATTTGTTTGACAAAAGCAAAATTCCTTGTTAAAAAAATTCCTTTTAGCACATGATTAACCATTGAGCTCGAACACAAAACATGCCTAGTCATGTTTTTTAGCGACTACATTTCATAACTTCTTTTAAAGTAATCTATCAAACAACACATCTTCAAGTTTTGTGAAAAATGTGAAGATGTACTGAAAAATGCAACATGCAGCCTTTTGAAGGAATTTCAAAGATTGCAAGAGTATGCATGATTTACTAAAAAGTATCAGGAGTGATTTGAGTTGTCAGTGAAAAGAGTGACACGGTGCTGAGGGCAGCATCAGAGGGCTGTGTGGTGAAGTGGATACATGCAGAGGATCGGTGTAGGGAGCAACCAGGGACACATGGAACAGCCGAGCTGAAACAGGCATGGCACAGAGACGAGTGTGCGCAGAGTTTTTCAGGGGTAAGGAGTGCATAGCTGTCACTTGGAGCTGTCACTTAACTGATTAGTGGCAAAATTAATGTAGTCCTTTCATCTAAACCTTTTAAAGACGGCTCAGGGGATACCAAACCAACTAAAACTAATTTGATGAATAAAACGTAATGCGCTGTGAAGAGCTTAGAGCACGCTGCCTTTATAGGAGGCTTTATCTCTGCACATTACGTTAAATTATACATAAAACGCTCGTGAAAGCCACCCGGGAGTCCAACAGCAAAGAGACGGTTTCAAGTGAGAAAGACTCGACCCTCAAACATTTCCTTTTTCTGTCTTCATCTTTACCGCTTCCTCCCTCTTCCTCTCTGTCTCTCCCTCAGGAAGTGTCTTCTTTTTTTTGTCTAGGCCATTCTGTCTTTTTTTGGGGGCGCAGAAACTGATCTGCAGTAAAGTTCATGTGTATATGTAAATGAATTCTCCCTGCTGCTGTAATAGTACACGAAACTTTGTTTCCACATCACAAAATCAGTGTGAGAGAAAAGTACTAAAAGTCAGGCTGTGAAGATTATTGAACTGCTATTTTAATGTTACATTACTTTTTCAGTAACATTTCATCATGTCCCCAAATGTATAATTTATAAGCAGTATATAATAATTTAATAAATGCTTTATAACTATAACGTAAGTGTAAGTGTAGATATAGGTTTTATGCATTTGTCAACTACTATAGCTCCTTCTGTCGGCAGCTATATGTGGAGGATAGTGTATAAACAGGTAATGAACATAGTAAAACACAGTTGTAGTAATGTAAAATATTCCTTTATAAAAGAGATTATAACTGTTGACAAATACTCTACAGTAATAAACACTTAATAAATAATAAACACTCCTGTTTCCAACCTTTATGCTAAGCAACTCCATACCTGCAGTAACTGATTCTTTTTGGCCATCTTGGGGCAACAGCCAAAAGTTGTAAACACAACATTGACATATTATCAACAGTTGCCCAAGTACACGCCCAGCATTGGAAGTCGTGTTTAAATCCAATATTCCCTCTCCTTTAAGCTGTGTTTTGTCTTCACCAACTCCTGCAGGAAACATCTGGCTCCTTAGCTGCTAAATGCTCCACTGTGTATATCACCTAGCTGCTAACTGTGTCTGTCTGCTGTTTGGTGCCAGGCAGGTAGTGTACAGTGCCTCATGGGATTGGTGACACAAACACTAAAGCTGCAAACAAAAACAATGAGCTGAAAGGCGCTATAAAGCTCCAAGAGTGAAGGGGAACAGCAGAGTTGTGTGACAGTCATATGTGGGTTCATTACTATGTGCAACACCTTTCAGATAGTTAGTCATGTGATCCATTTTAATGTAAAATCATCCATTGTAGCTGCAAGTACATTGTTTGATTAACATTGGAAGTAAAATCTCCATTAAGACTCAACAGGCAGCACTTTGGGAAAATACAAAGAAAAGCTATCAGAGACGTCTTCAGTTTTATTATTATCTTATGATTACTATCAAAAGCTCAGACACTGATGGAGTAACACATTTTTTTTCCACAAACCCATTGCTCACTAAAGCAAGTGAATATAACTGCATATGTGTTGATGTAAATAATGTGTCCATTCCTCCACATCAGAGTATCGATATTTGGCTGCTTTTTCATCTGTTGCGGTAGTGACACTTGACTGTTACTCTTATTATTGTTCATATTCAAGAGTGTGAGACTACAAGATATCTGACTGCAGCCTGATTTGCCAGCTGACAGTTGTCATCTGACCACTTGATGTCAGTGTGCACCTTTAGTAGAGACAGTTTAAGGCAGGAAAACGACACCACATCACATTTCTTCATCTGTCTGATGTTGTCAGAAGATTCTGCAACTGCTAATGTGAATCAGTGCTACTCGGAAGTCCTTCTACCATAGGGGTTGCAATGATTTTGATACATTCACAGTTATATCAGAAATGTCGGGCCATTTTCTGGCCATATTGAGGCTTTTAATTGCATTAAATGTTGCACATTGTTGCTAAGCATTTTCCACACTCTGTTTTGCTATAGCAACGCTGATGGAGGTATTTAAGGCACATATCCATTCCACGTTGATCTTGGCCACCATGTTGAACAGGTCACCACCATTATGTGTGTTTGTGGATATTATTGTGCTAACTTGTGCATCCAGGCTTACTTATAATATTAACATTTTATAATAGAATAAGACTTAGACAAACGTTCATGAACATTTGACCCCTTTGTTCCCAGACCATCGTCTTCAGAACAAAGAATATCAAACTCCCTCGACGGAGCGTCTTATTTTGCATCAGTACCTTCGCCTGGGCTCCATCAGCCTCTCCAAAACCTTGATGATGCCAATAGAAAGTGTTGAGGGAGTGTCAGTATTTTTAGTGCTGATGATTTTGTTTTCATCGCACATTCTCCAGGTGCGCCGATGAAGAAAAAAGCACAGTATATTCTGCATCTGTTGGGAAAGATGTGTTTTAAGTGCCTTCTTTCCAAACTGTCTAGACAAACTAATTACCCAGCACATCATCTATTTTTTTTTATTCCTGTCTGAAAGAGTTGGGTGTGGAGGTTTAAAGAAGCCCCACTAGAGGTTGCTTCAGTGACTGTTGTAGGAAATATACAGTATATATTTATTAAGGATGCAAATAATCCTCTCCTCCTCTGTTTCTCATCTGATCAAATGGCTCCAGAGGGAATGATGTTGTTATTTAGTCCCAACTACTTAAAACTGTTTTATTAACTAGAATTTCTTCCTCAAATTGCCAGTTGTTATACTGACACAATTGGGCTTATTATTTATTTTTACAGTTCTAAAATACAGGTGGTACAGGGTGTAAAATCAGCCTTTGCAGTTGTTCTTGTAGACCTGGTTTTGAAAACAATGCTCTCATTCTGCCACCTTTTCGACCACACCTACACAAACCAAAACAGCGTACACATTCAGACAGCAGAGGGCAGTCAGTGCTTATTAGCTATTTAAGAAATAATAATGAACTGTGGGATGCCTCATCAGATTATTTTAGGATTTAGCCACAACTGCTGTGTGTGAAACAGGAAGTTAATTGCTGAAACTGGTGCTTAAAACTATAAAAGAATATTTTTACCTCAGCATGTAAGACAGATGTGCACACACACACACACACCACCATTTCTTTTGAAATGAGGACACTCCCTAATGGGAAAATGTCCTCGGGGAATCACATAAATAAAAAAGTTCCAAAAATGCGAAGAGAAAGATTTAATAATGTCTTACTTGAAGTTCATCTCAACTGCTCAGTAATCTGCATAAAATGTTTTGGATAAGCTTCTGTTCGTGGCGTGCTAAGGTCAAGCATCGAAAATCTGTACACTGTGCTTGCGTGGCCGAAAGTCCAAGAGAGGAGGTTAGAGAGGCACTCCAGTGATGCAGTGATTGCATTTCCCTAAAGTTGAGTTAATGTTGACTAGTTAAACTAATGTTCATGTTTATTTGCTCTATTTGTTAGTTTCTCATATGTTTTATTATACTGAATATTTTAATACAGACCCCTGGAAGAGAAGTTGTTGCCATGATAACTACTAATGGGGATCCAAATAAATAATAAACCCCAAGTACTTGTACTTGTTGTTGTTTATTGCGACGGTATATAAGACTTCCTAGGCATTTTGACGTTGGGGACTGGTTTTGCACAGTATATGCTAATAGATGAGGAACTTGAAATTTGTTTACTCAATAGCTGCAGGTGAAATGTGACACCGCTGTTGCCTTAAACGACTTTTTCCAGTCATCCTGACCTCAAACACACTTTCGTAAATAGGACATCCGCTGCTTAAATTGCAAAAAGATTTAATAAAGACTTCTTCTGTGAAAACTTCACAACTGAATCATTTATATAGCTGTTACAATGTATTCCCAGATATCGTATTCTACCTGTAGCATGAGTCCTGTTTAAACACTAAGCAGAATGAAGAAACACTCACATCCCCAAAACAAAGCACAGATCAAGAGCAGAGTCTGCACACAGGCTGCTCCCAGGACGTACTGCATAAATGAATAAGCACTAGTAGACGTATGATGTTCTGGGCATGCTGCTCTAAGTTCATACACCTTTGGTGCAGCTTTCAGCTTGCGGACTCTGCTTTTTTTTAAAAATATCTTTGCCAACAGCCTGCAGCTATCATATCACAGCTTTTGCATCATGATATCTACAGTAACATGGCTGCATGTTTCAGGCTTCAGAGGCTGCATGAGCAGCTTTGTCATGAATATGTTTTTGAAGCTTGAATATTATAGTGAAATTGTGTCCAACAAGTAAGCTCAATTCTTTGTGTTTCTTTGTTTTTGTAGTTATCACTCCACCCTTTCCCTCTCTTTTTTAGTCCCTTCACGTGCTGAATGAAACCTTGTCAGATGGATACATGTATGGATGGCTGACAAACCTGCAGGCTGTATTGAGCAATCAGACCAGATTTGTTTGTTCGCTCTGAGACAATGTGGGATACTTGCCATGACAACTGTAGCTGGGCTTAATATTTATCTTGTGTGTTGACTTATGAGTCCGAATCGCTTGAAAGCCCAGGGAGGAATTTTTTTCCTCACTTGCCCTTAAGCTCAGAATACAGTGTTTCTCTTATGCATGTGAGCATTTAGTATAAACACTGTGGATTAAGTGGAACTCCACTGGGAAGGTCAGTAGAGGGTTCGTTTTATCAGTTTTGCCTCATTCCTGAGGTGTTTGTTAGTCCGTCTTCTTGAGAAGCTAATAAATCACAAAACTTTCACCGTTTCTATATTTTGTGACTGTTTCCAAGTGAGGCGCAGTGAAAGTCCAAACCCCAGCTCTGCCACATAAACACAGTGAAGTCTTCTGGCCTCTGGCTGGAAAGCCCAGCCCTGCTCTGCCTGTTTGGGCTGGTCCCTCTCCCAGTGATAGCTAACCTGTGGAATTTGCCAAAGCTTTTTTATATCCCCATTTATACTAGAGCAATAGCTGTGTGCTCTTACAAAGGGCAGTGTGTACAAATGTAAACCCACCATCCTCACTCGCTTTTGCTGAAATATAATCAGTCTTTTAGCCTGGGCTTTGCTTTTGTACCAAGGTTTTTTTTCTTTCCTCCCCCTTTTCTTCTCTGCACAACATTTGCTCTGGAGGAGCTCTGTTCAGCAGCAGCATTGTCATTTTGAAGCTACTTGTGTAAACAGGGCTAGGTGATTGCATTATGATGCAGCCCCTCCCTGGGACCGCGACATATCAACAGCTACAGCACTATTGTTTAGCCTCAGGTGTTTAATTCTGTTTGGCAGGAAATGCTCTTGCACAAGGTTTGGTCAATGTCAAATGAGCACATCAGAACGACAGATCATTGAGGAAATCAGAACACTGTTGTGAAATCACCTCCATCCTGATTCATTTATGTTCTTTGCTGCTTTCTATGTAAACCAGCAGGTCCATTATAAATATGACAATTCCACAAAGCTGTTGACTTAGTCGCAAAAACACAGAAACTGGTTGTTTGATTGCCATAACAAGCTGCACTCTATTTTATGTGTTAAATTGTTTAGCAAGTCACTTCTTGAAAGCTGTCTATGATGTCTGCTCACAGTATTGAACACAAAATAAACCCAAGTGTTTGTACATCCACATATTAAGTACAGAGGTTACACAGGCAGCGAGAACTGATTTGTGGGTTTTGTGTCAGACCTACAAAAATATTTGATTCTCAGTGTTGTGTGCAGCAGGTAAAGGACTTGCATGTGGCACAAATGTTTCAACAATGCAGAATGCCTCAAATTATGAAATACTGACTGGCATCTCTGATACTGAATCAGTGTGTGTGTGTGTGTGTGTGTGTGTGTGTGTGTGTATTAGGGCGGTGTGTGCACTTATCTTTCTTTTCAGCTAATTTGTTAGTATCTCCTAAGAAAATATTGACAAATATGATCCCTTTATGTGAAAGTGTGATGCCAAGTCAGAATATACTCTTGTTGCTCATGTTGTCAAAATGTTTCAATTCAACCGATTTATTGTTTTACCAGAAGTGCACGGATATACTTTGTAGGATAATTAAACTATTGTAACAGTATTCTTTGTGTTGTTCTACTATGAGTGTAATTATGTTGGACTTAGGAGTAAAACCTGTCACTACTGGTATTTCTAGCTACTTTCTTGAATCTGGGTTATCCAGCAGTTGTTTACCTACTTTATTAAACAGGAGAGGATCCGCCTACAAATCAGAAAGGGATGGTAATGTAGCTGAATATGCTTTAACTCAACCATGAAATGATCCCATGTTCAGTTTTGTTAAATTCATCCTGAATTCACAAAGATGTGTTAGGCGAGTCTCTAATTACATGTAATCCAATGATTCCTTTCAGTCCAATAGAAATCACGTTCTTAAAGTAGCATTAGTGTTCAGACTTGTAAGGATACTTGAATAAGGTCCCTGACAGAAAGCAAGCCTCAATACTAATATTGCACACATCATCATTATACAATAAGGAATCATATCCACATCCAACAAGCCTTTATTTGGTGAGCAGTAATCTTTACATATGAGGTTGATTACCCACAATACCAGGGCAAGCAAAATCTCATGTTTGTATCTACATATTTAGTGCTGCAACTATACAATATCAGGAAATAATGCAAAAGTCCATCACAATATCCCAGACCCACACTTGAGGCAGGGTTGGTTGGTGTTGAAAATGAGAAAAGATCTGGTGCTGTGGAGTTAGAAAGATGTTAGCTTACCAGACCTCTGTAGCCTCACCTCATCTCTGCTGAAGGCTAGCGGCTCGAGGCTACATTAGCTGCTACTAGCATCACACACCTCTGACCGGACTGTCGGCTGTCGAGTTGCATTGTGGGTATTGTAGGCGACATGCTTTGACAAGGAAGAAGAATGTGTTGGATAAATAAGATGCTTTGGTTCTGCTGCATCAGTTTTGAACCTCTTTTCTTTTAAATCTCCATTGCGAGTCCGATAATGTTGTAGGAATGCGATGCAAACGTGCTGAAGCAATCTTTTAAGTTTACTAACACTTAGAAAAGCATCAAATCCTCACAACTGAGAAGCTGGAAGTAGGGATTGTTTGGCATTTTTGCTTGAAAGATATCTTAAATTATTAATCGATTATAATATAATGGCAGATTATTTTTCTTTTGATTGGTCGACTAATTGTTCTAGCTATATTTGTATATATGTATGTGAATGCGAGGCACCCATTAAATTCGTTTATATGGTCCAATTTGGATAGATCCAGTGTAGATCAATAGAGCCACTGAAGTAAAGGTACTGTCATGTCCTGTCAGGCGCAGTGGCTGGAGGAGACCGTGAAACATTGTAGTTCAGGTTTATTTAAATATTCTGCAGGAAGGTAACATTTGCCTTAAAGAGATGTAAATGAGGGTGTTTTGAACTCTCTGTGACCCTGTACCTTTAAACTAACACAGATACTGTGTTCTGCCTAGAATCTAAGACTCCTGGAGAAGTATGATAGATCACATTTGATGGACACAGTAAATAGAGAATTGTAAGGATCTTCACAGCATGTAGATCAACACCAACATCATTTCAAAGATGGGTTTCGTGAGTCTTCTGAGATTTCATTAGGCTGAGGAAAGATATGACCCCAGGGCATTTCCATTAAAACCTATATGGTATTTACTCTAAAATGACTAAAGTGAACAGCACAAGAAAGAGAATATGATGAGCACACTATGGATTACCTCTAAGCCCGGTAAGCATGAAATTGCCCTCACATTAAGTATTTGCCCTGAGGACAGATTAGTGCCATTTAAAAACAAATTATTCTTACATTGTTACCATGGAACCAACAGCCCTGCGAGTCCCCCTTCTGGGGGCTGAAGCAAAAATAGTGGCACACAAATATTAGAGCAAAGGCAGAGAGAGGTAAGAAACAGTGAAGTTGAAAAAAGGCGGGTTTTGGTTTTCAGACTGGCACAAGGCTTTTAATTCATGGCTTTTATGGCAGATTATTTTGACCCCAAACATCATTAGCATAGATCATAAACAATACCTAAAAAAATGCAAAACAAGGGGAATACACTGTATCTAAATAATGTATGTATGTATGTATGTATGTATGTATGTTCGTATATATATGGTCATATTTGTCATTATAACCTTTAAATATGTTTCTCTGGTTTTCTGCATTTCATTCCTCTTCCCTTTGTTTGCCGGAATTCACCGGCTGTTACAAATTAAGTAACCCTAACCCTGAGTGGGAAAGAGTTAACAAATACTGGAAAAGATGTTTTTTAATCTTTATATTTTATATGTATCTTTTAGATACACATAATTCACTAAAATCACACACAACAATAACAACGGGATAGAGGTTTACGTTTTCAGTTTGACTCCAGAGGACGTATTTTATTACATTTCATGTAATCATGTAAATGAACAAACACAATTCATTAAAAAATATATATTTCTATTACATAATACAGATACAGCTAGGGAAAAAGTAACTAAATCTATCTTTAGCTCAGACTAGTCTCTCTAGCTAGCTTTAACTCTATATACTAGCTCTCTTGCTTTGGCTCTGTGACAGAGAATATGTTAAGTGTGACAGATGGTTCTGGTCCACAGATTACCACACCAGAGTGTTGTTACTGCAACCCGAGTGGCAACACAAAGCCGGAATGCAGTAACTGCACCCTGGCTGTGTGGTTGATAGTTGGTTTGCTTTTTATCACCGTTAGCATTACTTATCCTACGTGAAGCCTGGGATAAAAGCGCTAAAGGCTAAAACAATTATATGCTTCATTATTGACAGACTTATAAATGACAGTATATATTCTGGATGTGGCCATAGGTAGAAAAAGCATTCATATTCCTTCTAAATGTAAAACAAAACAAGCAGTGAGTAATGTTGTTGATCTGGTGACAACATGACCTGTGGAATGTGAAGTTTTGTCACATGGTTGAGTTGTATCAGTGACAGAGAGACTCTTTGTCATCTGCGTTCCTCTGTCTCTTTGTGTTTAGGAGAGAGGGGGAGGGGGTGCGAATCTTCTGGGACCGGCTGAGGGAGCCTTCCTTTACCTCCAGGTGGAACCCCTTCACCACCGACCTTCCCTTCATCACCTTTACCCACCACCCTGTGAGGAACATCAGCGACACGTTCGCTGCTCTCTGCGATGTAAGTTGATCAGTGAGAACAGTGTGACATTGTTTAAAGGCTCAGTTCGCCCAAATCACCCCAAAGAAAGACATGTGGCGAACCATGCCGAAAGGTGTGGTTTTAATTGCTGTTGTTTTGAAATATCTGATATGTCTGCCACAACCCTAGTGCAATGAATGAATTTCATTTGTGGTTAATGGAGCATTGAACAACTGAAGATAAACAGCAACGTTTCTTTCCGGGAGCAACGTCCCAGTTACTTGGAATAATCCACAGACCTCACTTGGAAGTGATTAATTGTTCATTGGAACTGTCACATGTCAGTACTTTAAACTGAATCTATGGAACAGCTACAGGACTGTGATTTGAGTGAACTGACCTTTTTAATTGGTCAGAACGTATCTGTTGGAAGATTTGATTTGATTGGATTACATTTTGTTTTATGATGAATCCAGGTGGAGGTGTGTACTCTGGGAGTCATGGAGACACTTAACTATTAGCACTTAAAAAACAACAGCGGTGAGATTCATCGTGTGGTCAAATGAGTCATCACACAGAAATGACTTACTGGAATTAAGTATCAGATATCATTCGTGTGTAATCTGTGATTTTGACACCTAATAAAATACTCAGAACTGACACACATCTGGATCTTAACACTGCCTAGAAATCAGATAAAACCAGCACTCCAACTTCTTTTTAGTTTTAGGTTTGGGGACTTTTGTGCTGGCAAATTAGTTTCATAACAAAGAAAAAAAAATATAAAAAACACATATGATGTGTTTACAACACTGAGGAGGAGGAAGAGAGAACAATGAAGCAATCTTGTACTATGTAATGACATTTCAACAGTGTCACACATACTGTTTCTGCGGTCGTGCAGAGTAAGAGAGAGGGTGGAGTTTTACACATTTCAGTGACTGCACACAAATGTTGACTGGCAACCGAACCTGACAGACTCAAACAGGTGTGCAAAGACGCAGAAGAATATTCGCTAAGAATGCAATGTAATCTTAATTATGATCTAACACTGTGAAATGTTAGCCTCACATCACCGGAACAATTTGCAAATGCGAATCAGTCTGGCACCGCTCAGTTTATTTCATATTTCCAAGGGCAATTATCAAGGGGTGCAGTCCAAAATGCCTACAACCAATCAGAGCAACGAGACGTATGTGACGTAGCGCTGAGAATCCTGTATCAAACCCGCCTCATAGATAAACAGCTGTGATTGGTCCGACCCGGGCCAGGTCAGCTAGAAGTCTGTCTGAAAACGCATCTGCCAGAGCAAATGAAACATGAGCTCACAAGAATATTCTGTAGACAGTTCAGTGATTAAAGCAGATTGATTTATTAGATTTGACCCCTGACCTCTGCTTTTTTCCTATTTAGCTATGAATTATGGTCTACAGTGTTGATCAGGAACCTTGGTCAGGTGACTTCAGAGATAGTAATACACTCTGCAGAATACTCTATTTACCAACAAGCAAAATATTGTTTAATCCAGAGAAATTAAGTGTCAACCAAAAACATCTGACAGTGGGATAAGCAAGAATGACTTTGATGATTTGTTGTAAGTTGCATGAAAAGCACATCACAGAAAACAAACACTATCAGACCTAAACACTAGTAAAAACACTTGTTAAAAGCCTTCTTCTGGAATCTTCTAACAATTGTATTTAAAATATTCTGGCTGTGGATGTTTTGGTGTATTTTAGAATCTCGAGGTGTTAGTTTCAATAAGTTATTGTTTCCGATTGGTCTAATTTATTTTTATGGCATGCAACAGCTTTTGGGTTGTTTTACGGCACTATAAGGTTGTCGTATTTTGTGTTTTGTTGTTTTTCTGTGACTGTTAATGCAGGAGAGTTTTAATCTCAATGAGACATTCCTGGTTGAATAAAGGTTTAAAAAAGAAACTTGTGTGCTTAAAGGGGTTTTATTCAGCACACACACACTGTGGGATAGTGTTACAAACCACTTGATCTTCACGTGAGAGTCCCTATTGCTGACTCAAATGTAGTTAATCCCTCTAAAATAAGATATTGTGACCTCATGGATGCCACGCCCTAACCAAGGCGTGAAGTCAACCAGCTGTAAACAGGAAGTGAATGTGTTTCTGATCCTTCCACCCTTTTGTCCACAGATCCAGAACTTTCGCGAGCAGCTCAAGGATACAGCGCAGAAAGTCCACGCCATCAAGCCAATTCCCGGGAAGGCCAACGGCATACTGGTCCTGAATCAGGAAATTCCCATCGAGGCTTACGTGGGCCTCATGTCTTTCCTCGGGAACCAGAACAAACTGGGATACTGCATGGCTCGAGGAAATGTTGGCTTCTAACGCTTTGGCAATTATATATATATATATATATATATATATATATATACACTACCGTTCAAAAGTTTGGGGTCACATTGAAATGTCCTTATTTTTGAAGGAAAAGCACTGTACTTTTCAATGAAGATGACT
>JAVQJL010066395.1:0-19365 GCA_036024295.1 Nannoperca obscura
AGGGGAAAAACACACATTAAATACACCTGGCAATGAGTCACAGGTGAAACACATCGGGGCGTGGACAGCCATCAGGCAACAGAAAAAGGCACAGGCCCAGCGGAAACACACTATCAAAATAAAACAGGAAATAAACACCAAACCAACCCAAAACTCCTAGGCCCCAAAAAACTAACTTGACTGACGAGCCCTTACACTACCAAATCACATTATACTTTACACCACACAGCAAACCATTTTGCCAATCATGTCACTGTACTTTTGCTGCAGTTCCAGGCACCCGCTGTTTCCCTTGTGTGAAAATCAATTAGCAAAACTTTCTCGAGCTCTGCCTAATCTAATACAGTGAAGATCAGCCTGCAGTTAAACCACACTATCGCTCAACAATAGCTTAGCATTGACAAAAATCAATGCAGCCTCGATGTTCACTGTGATGAATTACACAACTCAAGTTTCAAGAGTCTGCTAATTGATTTCCATACCGTGTGGGAATGAAAAGAACTGTGCCGCCTGAAATGGCAGGAAAAATACATCTGAAATAATGATCTGTACAGTTTGTTTTCACAAATACTTGAGCTTCATTGCAGGGACAAACATTATAATTACTGATTGTTCTGATTTGGGCGTCACAACAGATCCCAACAAGCTGAGCCATGTCCGTTCTAGAACGGTCGAGTGGATGTTGACAGTCGGGAGATAAAATCATAAGATGTGTGCTTAAACGTTATTTAAAGTTGCTGTCTGTCTGTCTCATGGAGATTATTGTAAACATTTTAGATTTTTATGACAGGAATCAGAAATACTAGAATTATTTTAGAATTCAACTCATTAGGTTTTACTGCAGAGCCACAATCCACCTGAAGTTCACTCATTTCTAGCTTTCTTTGCACAGCTCACGGTCTCTGTGGCCCACGTCTCTTGTATTCCTCTGTTTTTTTGTCCTTTTCTGGCAACACAAATTATCAGCAGCTCTTTCAGATGAATGTCCGTTTTGTAAGTTTTCGTAAAGTCAAAAAAATTAATATTCTCGAGGGATTTCAGTGGTTGCACTGTGACGCTACTTAAATATTAGTCGACCTCTCAGCCAGTGTGTTATACAATTCTCTTTCAGTATGTGAAAAATCTGTATATGTTGGTGGAAATACACATTATGTGTGGGATGTCTAGTCTTTGTAGATTGCATTAATCTTAAAGCTGCATCAATTGATTTGTCACTACTTAGCAGGGGAAGCAGAACAAGCTGCAAACAAAAACAGTAGCTTGTTTCTACATCCAGCAGACACAGAGCTTCAGTCACTTCATTCCAGAATACTATGCTATTGAACAGTAGTTACAAAAAAAATAATGGCACTGATGTGATTGTGGTTTGTCACATGGTTTCTGCCCTTTGTTGCTGATAGGGGAGAAGGCATCGATTGATGTAGTATTAAATCAATAACCACAGTATGACAGCGTCCATGAAATGTGAATTAAATAAGGAAGAAATACAGGAAATTAAATTGTTATAATAATTAGATTAAGTTCTTTAATTTGGTCTTTTAAGTTTGATTATTGTGTATTAAGATGACTCAGTTGCATATTTTCTTTCTGTCTGCAGAGTGAGTCGGTCAAATACTTCCTGGATAACTTGGATCGTATTGGTCAAATGGTGAGTCACAGTGACCAGTTACATCTTAAGTACTCTTTGTGTTGCTTCACCTCTTTCCACTTGTAAGAAATTGTTCTTAGAAAATCTCCCCCTTTTTCAGAACTTCATCCCAAGCCGGCAGGACATTTTGTTCGCTAGGAAGGCGACTAAAGGCATCGTCGAGCACGACTTTATCATCAAGAAGATTCCTTTCAAAATGGTGGATGTCGGAGGACAGAGGTCCCAAAGGCAGAAGTGGTTTCAGTGTTTCGATGGGATCACATCAATACTCTTCATGGTTTCGTCATCAGAGTATGATCAGGTACCACTCAAGCACGCTGATGTTGTGACCTTAGAGAGGTTAGTCAGACAGTCTGATCATTATTCTCTTGACTTCTAGAATTATGAAAGAGGGACACAACATTTGAGATTTACACAAAGCTCTCTTTGTGGTTGGTTGTGGAAACTTGATTGTTCCCTCAGTCTTGGCTGTATTTCAAATCAACAGTCATATGATGACGACTGAATCCTTAATTGGTGCTCAGATAAAACCTGAAAAGAACCAAAGAACAATTGTGTTTGTTTGTGTGTGTGTGTGTGTGTGTGTGTGTGTGTGTGTGAATCCAGGTCTTGATGGAGGATCGAAGGACAAACCGTTTGGTGGAGAGTATGAATATCTTTGAGACGATTGTCAACAACAAGCTCTTCCTCAATGTGTCCATCATCCTCTTCCTCAACAAAACAGACCTGCTGGTGGAAAAAATTTGCACGGTGGACATCCGCAAGAATTTCCCAGAATACAGAGGAGACCCTCGGAGGCTAGAGGACGTGCAGGTACACACACACACACACACACACACACACACACACACACACACAGAGAGAAAGGGTTTTTAATGTTGTCAGCATCATGAGACACCACTTCTCCTCTTTTCTATTGTTCTTCTTCTTCCTAATTTCTGCTGCCAGTTGTTTTGTTGTTGCTCCTTATTTTCCTCCTCCCACTGTATATAAACCCAGTGTGCTTTCATGCCGCCACGCATACATTATGTGAATGAGCATTTATACTTTACACACACAAACACACACACAGGCTATACTTGCTCCTCATTGCTATCTGAGTTTACATCCCTGATGTGTTCCTTTTGTACACCTTTGTTAAATTAAGTCATTGCCTTGATTGTCTTGCATATAAGTGACATGTTGTTAACACTGTTCATGCTCTGAGAAAGGCCTATGGCCGAAAAGTGTAAATTTGAAAAATTTGAAGCTCTATTTAGGCACTTTCATGGTCTGTCACCTTTTTCTACTTTTGAAGAAACCAGGCCACTCAGAGCAACGAGGTTACGTAAGAAATGGGACAATACGTTTACATTCACCATGGTAACCTGTCACTGTAAATATGCATATAAACGCAGCAGGTCTTTCAATTGCTTGGTATCCATTTCTTAATTTTAGGTAATTTTAAATAGAGCGACGCCTGCGAGCTAGTTTGGGCAGTCAGTTGCTACACATACCTCACTCTCAACAACCATCTACCAAACACAACCTCCCAATTTGGCAGTCTATTTAACCTGCAAAAATCTCCCATCTCTCAAGTGACCTTGACAGTTCTGGAAACGTCACTTGACTGCAGTTCTGGAAACGTACCTGGATATTTAAAATTATTTGTATGTAAATATTCTGAATATGAGGATGTATCACTACTTTAAATAATATTGTCCTTTCGTCCTGCCAAGTCTTTGTCATGCACATGTGTAAATTTAAAAAGCAGATTAGAAACCTAATTACCCAGCCAAGAGATCGACTTTCTCCAGAAGAAATGTAGCTGGGAAAAGCAGGTTTTATCTAATCCCCATCCCAGATAATAGAAACAGGATTTCTCACACACGTTGTTTAAAAAAACGGATTTAAATCAGATACTTAAATGCCCCTTCTCTGCTCCTTCCAGGCGTTCCTGGTGCAGTCGTTCAGCCGTAAGAGGAGAAACCGAGGGAAGCCACTCTTCCACCACTTCACCACTGCTGTAGACACAGAAAATATCCGTTTTGTCTTTCACGCCGTCAAGGACACGATCCTGCAGGAAAACCTCAAGGATATCATGCTGCAGTGACCTTCATGCTGCAGACGACAGCTTCTCTGACTGTAAATTGTGAAGCCAGCCACAAATCCAAGCCTGGAGGACTACAGAGCGGGCCTGCTTCGTTCTGACACTTCAGCCCAGGAGTGCATATTAACACTGACCTGTGGAGCAGCCGGTTGACCCACAGTGTGGATTTACCTGAACTGTGAACTCTGAACCAGTGGAGCCATGAATTGACTCTGGACCCGTTGGCCTAGCGTCGACCCCTGTGAAAACTGTGTGGGTCATAGAGGACAAGATCCTGCATTTAACCTGTATAAATGTGTATTTGCTGGAAAGACCACCTTCTCCTTTTTGTGGCTCTCAAGTGTTCTCGCCTTCATACACAGGTTAGAAAATGTTTTAAGAAAGAAAAAAAATTCTACTACACGACATGAGCACTGAAAGTGTTTTTTTCTCATATGTATATATGACTAATGACAACCCTGTCACTAAACCACGTCAGACAGCTGCCAGTTTAAATGTAGCTGGATCAAGCTGTGTGAGCAAGAAGCAGGAGGGAAAAAAGAAAGTTGAGAGCGAGCTGAAGAATGCCTTGTGTGCACATGACAGAGGGAGAGGGGTGAGGGTTTGGGCCCATACTGGTCATATGCTGTGTTATGTGTTCCTGGCAATGATCTTTAACAGAGGAAAGAGATGAATCTCTTTTTTGCTCCCTGTTCTGTCCTGTGCTGCCTTCCTCTCTGTCTTTACCTCTCCTCCCCTGCTTGTGTTTTTCCTTTTGCATCCGCCACCATACAAGAGATGAACAGCTGCAGATAACTAGTCTTACCCCTCTCCTCTCCTCTGCTCTACTCTCAGGCACAATAGACAGATTGTTCATCTCCTCCCTCACCACACGTAGACAGTTAAATTAGAGACTCTTCTTAGTTTGGAAAAATACCCATACACAGTAACACACAGCTCCTGGTCTTGCATGAATTATGGTTCATCTCTATCCCTACATCTTTCTTCTATTTCCCACCAACATCCCAGTAGAAGTCCCACAATAGCCCAGACTAAACCTGAGGCATATTCAAAATATCCCCTTTACGAGAAGGCTTTGGTACACGGTTACACTACTTCTTCCTACTCTTTTGTCCTGTAAACATGACGGGAACAGCAGGGAATGACAGGGTTGAACTGTAAATGCCCTTTTTCCCACGTTGCCGGCGGCCATTTTGGACTTCTGTAGCAGTCAGAGTGGGAGGTCTACTTGTACCTAGAAGATTAGGACAAAACATCAGAACAAGCCGGACTGAACAAAAACAGGGAACTTTACTAACTTATGCAGATGATACACAATGAGTTTCCTTCCTCCAACGAGTCAGGTATTTTAAACATCACTGCTAACACCTCTGAGTTTATTATCACACTAATACCAAGTTAATAACATAGAGCACAAATCCTCATCCATCTCCATAAAGTTTGTTTCATAGTCATAGTCAATTTTGATTAATTAGTCAATTAATTTATGTGACAATTTGCTGTTTTTCCCCTCTGTTACATCATTGTGAATAGAATGTTTGTTTGAATGTTGTTGTTTTTCATTTGATTTGAAGACGTTGCCTTTGGCTCTAGGAAATGGTGTTCACTATTTTCTGACAATTTAAAGCTGCACTAGTCAAAACGTTTATATTAACATTAGGACAAAAAGACTGTTTAATGTGAAAGGGGTTGTTCATGGTTATGGATCCACAGAGAATTATCACTGGACACTCATTGTTTTGGTTTAACGACCCACAACTCGGTTCACCCAAACAGCAGGCAGCTTTAATAACCCACTTTAAACTACCTGACCAGCAGGCAAACAAAGTCGGCGACTAGCTGATGAACATATTGGAGCATTTAGCAGCTAAATAGACAGATGTTTCCCTCAGGAGTTGGTGGAGACCAGACCAGAGCTAAAAGGAGAGTAAATATTGGTATTACATTCATGAAGTGACCAGAAACAAGACTTACAATGAATGCTGCTCTGTGTCTGATTAATTTTTTATTAAGTAACAGTTTAACAGTTTTTTAATAAGCTTGCTGTATCAACTTTCTAAGGTGATAATACACTTCATGGCCACTTTATTAGGTACAGCAGTACACCTGCTCATTAATGCAAATATCTAATCAGCCAATTATGTGGTAGCAACTCAGTGGAGGAAAGCATGCAGACATGGTCAAGAGGTTCAGTTGTTGTTTAGACCAAACAGGAAGTAGGAAGGGGAGGAAATGTGATAAAAGTGACTTTGACCGTGGAGTGATTGTTGTGGTGATGGGGAGGTTGAGCATCTCAGAAACAGCCTGAGAGTGTGTGCAAATAATGATTCAGTGAGCTGGAGATCTGTGGGCGAAAAGGCCTTGTTGCTGAGACGGGCCAGAGAAGAATGGCCAGACTGCATCAAGCTGACAGGAAGGTGATAATAACTCAAATAAGCAGGGGTTACAACAGCGCCCACTGAATGTTATGTCACTGTTGCAGCTTGTGGTGATGCTGCTGAAAAAATCACAGAATGCAGGTTTAAAGACCAAATTATTAATCAAAACAATAACCACCAGATTAAGCACTAATAAAAACAATCACCAGTTGAGGATGTTTCATCAGTGATAGTTAGCTGGTAATGTGCATAAATAATAAGTACTGGTGCTATGGTTACTTGCAGTTTAATATACATTTGCACACTGATTTATGATGGTGGTTAAACTGTTTGAGCAGAGCGATGTCTGAGATGTCCTGACCAGAAACATGTATTTTCAGAATATGTTAAAATTTGAACCCATATCCTTGTTTGAATTCTTCAAATCAGTTTCCTTCTAATATGTTTTAAAATGGGGAATCTATGAAATTAAAATGCTGATTTGATTCCCAACATTATGCACATTTTGGTACGCAACAGTAGCACACAGCTGGGCGCCTCCTCCCACCCTGAATATTAAGTCCAAATGGCCTCGAGGTGAATGAGGCTAATCAGGAGCACTTCCACACCCCTTATTATAATACTGTATTAAACCGTGTAATTTGTATGTATTTGTGTGTGTTTGCATTGTGACTTATGGCCCTTTTGTGCATGTTCATTCATCATGTACATAGGATACTGTAAGTATGTGACTGACACTGCGTGTAATGTAGTAACATTACATTACAAACACTGCTCTGTCTAACAGTATCACTGTAACTGTAACGTCGCTACAACATTTGTTGTTAACTAACCTACTTTTTCCACTCACACAAGTTTTTTGTAAGTGTCACTGCACTGGATGAGTCCGAGAGAAAACAACCAGAAAAGGAAAACAAAAAAAGGCAATGAAACAAATAAACAGAGGGTGGACTTTTAAAGGCAAACAGGATGGAGGCAGATGATAAAAAAGAGGGAGGTCTGTTGCTTTTGTTTTTTGTGTCCCAGTGCCTTGGCTCTGTGCTCTGTGGTGAAATACACTGCCGTTTGCTGACATGCTGTTTCTTTATTTTCACAGTGTGGGCGCCTGTGTGTGTTTGAGTGTGTATACGTCAAAGCAAGAGGTCAAGACCTTCTGAGTTGGAAAGTGAAAAGTGGTAGAAAGATTAGCAGAGCGGAGTGAAATAGCGGGAGGATTTTAAAAAATTATTAATTCAAATATGTTTTTCTTATGTCCTGGGGCAGTTTTATGAACATGGGAATCCCTCTTGCAAACCCAGCGAGCAGCAAGTTGACGTTCCGGATAAGTAACGTCATACTGATGTACAACCTGGAGGCCAACCGAAGGCTTTCACTCCACATAATGTAACATGAAGCTCATCAGCTAAAGCTATCAGAGTTCTGGGGAAAAGAGTAAAGCTCAAGTCGGGCAATATCTCAGTTACCCAGCAGAGTCTGACCTTTGCTTTGGCTTTTAATCAGAGGAGCTCTGATACATAACAGACTGCAAGTCTCAAGAGAGAGGGAGGGAGCCCAGAAACAACTAGACCAGAGTTTCAGCTGCGTTGTTTTAGAAATCACTGGTTAGCATAGATTTATTTACACAGGAAGTGAGCCGAATGTAATTTAAGGTCTAAACACACACACACACTTACACACACCACACAAACACGTGTGACACCCTACGGGACCTCTGCAACCAAAAAAAGACAGTAGTGACCCTGTGAATGGGTAGGCACAGACTGGGGGAGGGACAGACAAAGGGAGGAAGAGGGAACACAAGAAAAAGTAAGAGGACAGAGGGAGAGAGGAGAGGGGGGAGGAGGTCATGTTTCCTCTGTTGAGCCCACTTCCTGTCCTAATCCCAAAATGGAGAGACTGTAAGAACGACATCCCTCTGCCTGTTTCAGTACCCCCCTCTCTCCCTCTCTCTCCCACACACATCAGAGAAACCCAAACCAGCCTCCCGCGGTATCCTACAAAGGAGATGAGAGAGAAAAGCAGGGAGCAGAAAAATATATCCCCAGTGGTCTCTGAAACATAAGGAAGCATTCGTTTATAGAGGCAGAGAGACGCAGGACATTTTGTCCTTACGTTGCACCGCACCACGTGTGTGATGTGTGGTTGGGTGCAACCAATGTTATGATCATTACCAAATGATTTCAGTGTGCTTGCCTGACACATTACTACTAAAGCTTTACCTAAATTAAGTGATCATCACACCAAGTTAATGTCTTTCTTTTGCGCTTGCTGCAGGTATATAAAAATAAATATATGACATCATGTATCATGTATAATCATGTATATACATCATGTATCATGTACAATATCATGTGTTTGGACATGATGTTGTGTGACTTATATCTCTGTGCTGATCATTGTAGTTTGGCACCTGGAAACTGGTAGTTGGCTGATAAATTGCTAACGTTACGCCTCACAATTTTTACCCATCCTGGGGTAATTGGCTGCTGTAGACTGACTGTTCATGTTGCTGTGGTTTTTATGAAGAAAATTGATAATCAGCTCAACAAATTTTACTTGAACTACACAAACTAAATATCAAAGAGAGTGACACTCTAGCAACACCATAGCAACCATCTAGCACTGCCCAGAAGACCATAGTAACCACATAGTTATACACAAGCAATTAAAGCTGCGAGCAGCATTGAAGGGCCCTCGCCAACATGCGCAGGTCGGGGCGTGCTGCGGTCGAGGCATGCGGCAGCCGCCGCTCGAAGCGTTTGAGAAGGCAGAGGACAGCAATTGTGCGTGTCTGTGTGTGTACCATCTCAGCACCAACCTCCTCCCTCTGCTGTCATGGAAATAAAAATATGAGGATTACTTCTTGATTCCAGTAGGTGGAGCTATGACTAGGACTGACTATTGTCACATAGATATCTTCAGACCTGTATGTAGTATGAAGTATGAAGCTTGAGAAATTTGAAGCAAAATTTGAATTCCCCCCCCACCTGCTCCAAAATGATCTGAGACTGCTCTAATCCTCCAGGCCGACATGTGTGCAAATTTTTATGACTATATGTGCATCCCATGCCCCTCAAACAACTGCTCGCTTGTTATGGCGAAGAGTGCGTCGTTTGATGAAAAGTCACAACCTTCCCAGGGAAGCATCATTTATATCTTAGGACTTCTCAACTAGAATTTTAGGCAGATCTGGCTTTCCTGCTCAGAGCAATAATGCAAAGTGTCACCCAAGTGTCTTCCTGTCCTCACTAGGTGGCGCTCTCACTTTAATTCAATATTGACCCCTACATGTGTTCAGGCCGGGAGTGTCATCAATCAATATCAATATGGACAAGAGGCGATCATCTGAAGCTGAGCTACAGCCCTTTGAATTTCATGATGCCTCATCAATATTCACTGCCAAGATGCCAAGACGCCGCCAAGACCACGCCCCCCTTGTGAAAACATACAGATGTCTCTGAAAACCTTCATCTACATGTTTAGACTCTGTGTAGTGATTTTGAGGTGGATCTGCTCAACCAACTTAGAGCTGCACCTCAGACTATGAAACGTGCCATTTGCTGCTGCCAACAGGTGGCGCTACAGCTGTGACTGAAAATATGCATATATGTGTCTTCAGGGCGGGGGGGCAATAAACATGGTCAGTTTGGGGCCTGTTGGACGATGTATGGCCGAGTTATAAACTACTTCCTGTATGGCGGCAAAACACGCATATTCCAGGCCCCATAACTTCCTGGCCGTGTGGCGAAAACGAAATGTTGAAAATATAATTTGGTGTCCATCACCTCAAGGTGACTTCTGGAGCTTTTGAAGCCAATCAGATGTAAACTTATGGAGGAGTTTGCAAAAGTGCGAAAGAGTGTGGAAAAGGCTTAAATTACACAAAAAATGGACATAAAAGTATTAATAACTCAGTTCGTGGTGAGTTTAGAGTAGATCTCCAAGAGGCTTAAATCTAAGTCTGGATAAGATACGCCAGTACACAGATTTTGGTGAATCTAGGTCAAAGTTAAAGGAGGGGGCTTTGGATTTGAAAACTGTAGGTGGCACACGAGGTAAGCTGACAACAAGTCATGTTAATATGAGATGGTGACTGATTGCTGGATTTAAAGCGGTTATTTTTCAAGTTGGAGAAAGGAGATTTGTACTTCAGCAGTTCAGGTGTCACATCTACTGTTTTATATCTATGGTAATATCCTAGAAACCGATCAGAACACGTTAGCCTTCACCTAGCAACCACCTTGAATATCCTACCAGCAACCTCCCCAAAGACCACAGAAATCACCTAGCAACCACTTGTAAATGTGTAATGAACAACATCAAAAAAGCATTTAGGAAACCTTGTATGTCACACCAACTACACCAGAACAACCACCTACCTAAAACTTTGGTTTAAAAAACTTTAGTGACACCTCACTGTAACACTAGCCTAAGAGGGTTGCCTAGTCAGCAAGCTCACATACATTTATATAGAGAAAGGTAGTCTTTCTCTGTGTATTCCTAACATTATATCAGAGAAATTGTAGATATTAGAAGTATTCGAAAAATAAGAAAGATTTGTTGACTAATCTAGTATACACAGACAAGAGTGCCACCACACACACTTATCTGTATAGCTGTGTGTGGGTGTACACGGCTGCATGTGTGTGATTATTTGGTCTCATGACTCTGGTTAAGCTGATGTTTCCCTGAGGCTGTTTTGATTGGACCTACAGCTGAACTCTGATATTTAATGAGCCAAGTACTCCATCAGTTTCTGCCTCTCCCCTCACACACACACACACACACACACACACACACACACACACACGGAGCACACTATATGAATGAATCATACTGTGAAATATAAACAACTAGTGGTCCATTAGCTGATGATTTGGCCATGACACATCACTGGACCCCAGGCCGTCCCATTTTTAAAGCACTTCTGTTTAAGTTCAGACAGTGGATTTAACATTGTGATTCCTGGCATCTAATTTGCTCTGCAGGACATTTTTTCTTCTTTGACACAGAGCCTTGAGGGCAGATTGTTTGTTAATCAGAGGAGATGAGCACAACAGATGAACACTTTTACATGGATAGACAATGAATGATAAACAAAACAACACATGTATGCATACATAATCTTACAACCTTTACTCCATGCCTCTTACAACAATTAACTTGAACACATAGAACTGGTTCATTATCAGTTGTACGCTTTTTATCCATATTTTCATGCTTTACAAAGGTAGTTAGAAAGAGCAAGAGCGAGACATAGTCGGTGGATGTCTCCCTCTGCTGGTATAAAAGGAGTTTTAATTTACTGTAGCGCTGCACTGCCTGTAAATTTAGGCTTTCATCTTTTAACTAAAACAATCTAAAGTAACTAAACTTTAACAGATACTGAGCTTTTAAAATTCTTAGACATAGTAAGTACTTTTTTGGCACATTTCAATCACACAAATAAACCCTTATCATGCTACAAATTTACAGTTTACAAAATGTTTTTCTTAGGATAAACTGCAATTAAGTAGTAGAGGCATGAGGAGAGCACACAATATAAAGAAAATGAAATTTAGCAACCAATCTACAAGGGATTTCTGTAGTTTTTTATGAATTCAAACACTGATTTTTATTATTTCAAAGACTAAATCTATTCCTTGACATGTTGTCCAGTAAAATACACCCATGCAGGATGTACACCTGGCTCACCATGGCTGCACCATGCTCCCGTCGGTGAATGTGTGACCTGTCATCACGAGTCAGTCAGACTCTTTTATGATAAAACCAAACAGTCTGATCTTGGTCAGCAGGTCGCTGTTGTTCAACAGGTTTGTAGATGCATACATAATACCTGCTGTTGTAGTCTTTAACATCTGGCTAATTGTTCATACATTTCCAGACCGTACTGTTAGAGTAAGTTCAGAAGTTCAGATTTCAAATGTCAAGTCTCACATAGTGTAGTTAATGTCTCAGTCATCATTACAAATGCATCATTAACTCTGTCAATTACATGCAAACACCATTGTTACTCTTTCAGTTACTAACAGCATGAGGACATCCTCTCCACTTGGTTCAAGAATGAAAATAACCAGCTGCAATAGTCTGGCTTGAAGAGATGAGACAACTATACTACAAATCTCTACAATTAAGACTTTTATTTTTAATTTCTCTCGTTTTTATAACATATGGTTACTCTTGATCACTGAAAATATGAGTTTAATCAAACAGTGAATCCTTTTGCAACTGTCCTGTAAGAAGGCCCAATACATGTGAATTTTCAGTTTCAGGTGAAGTATTTTATGTATCTTTCTGATATCAGCTAAAGCAAACAGAGGAGGACAGAAGTGTTATCCTTTGGGGGGTCAACAGCAGGGTCAAAATGAAACCTCCACAGCTTCCTGTTGTCAATAACTACAAAATATTAGGCCTGTTGATGCCATTGTGGCTGTAAATGGTGTAATGGTGTGAAGTTGATAATATAATTAATGGATCCAGGTTGAGACAGGGCTTCATAAGTGATGCCTTTGCTGCTGGTCAGTCTTGGTGGTGGAAGTTTTTGTGTGAGAATGAGAGAAAAATGTAAACTGAACAATGCAGAACTGGACTTAGTAAAACAAAAAGCATTACCCAACAGAGTCTCCAGAGTTTAAACTTTGTATTCTGATTTTAATAATTGTTTGAGGATGCTTTTTATGGCAATTCTATGTGAATATTGCAGATTTTAAAAGTCTTAAGTATTTGTCTAGAATACTAAATATTCATGACTAAATAAGCAACAATAAAAGTTAAGGTTTTGGGGGAAACAAAACATTGTTAGTTACTATTAATAGAACTCAGCTAATCTGCTGCTTATCAGTGTCACAGCAATCTAAACAAACAACCCCACTACTGTCAAATTTCAACATCATGTTTTTCCCAACTGAGTTCAGCCACATTTCAACTAGTAAGAACAGTAAATGCAGAAATCTCTCATGTCAAATGTGCTGTAGGACCCCATCACTTATAAGAAGAAGATATGTTTTCAGGGCTTTTAAGATAAACCAAGAAGATAATCTTCCCTATCGTTTCTCTTCATTTGTGGTCTAACAATGAAGTCAAATATCTGTCAGTTTCTTTTTTCATCAACACATTTGTATTGAAACTGTGAAGAGTGAACACCAAAAATTCTCTCTGTCTGCGTTTACAAAGTGAAGACGAGACTTGTTTTACTTCATTCTTTGGCACACCCAAAGCATCAATTTAATTCACCCATTCAAACAAAAGTACAAAAGTTATAGTCTTCATCATTTATTCTAGTGCAGACCTATGAACAAACCTTCATCCAGGAGTTACAGGGAGAGAGATCTCACATGAGAGCATTTAGTGGCATTCTGTGAGGCTGGATGAGTTCAAAAGCTCAACACAAAACCAACAATCAGGAGTGAAATAAACCGCATTTCTTTAAAAATGGGTAAAGTAACAAAAATGAAATGGGCAATTTAGTTGCCATTTTTGCATTATTTCCTTCCACACAGGTGAAAAATCAGATTTTCACAGCATATGCTTATTTTGACAGTGCAAAGTATATTTGGCTATTATGCTCCATGTACTGCCTTTAGTGAAAAACAAGGCTTACTACATTTTTCAGTCAGCGGACAAACATACACACACACATTAAATACACATTAAGAACAAGTCTTTGGCGCTTCATACACAGGAGTTGAGAGAAGCACAGCAGGAACGGGGACAGAGGGGAAGTAAACTGTTTAACTAACTGCTTAAATAGATAATGGAGATTTCTTCTAGGACGTGCAGCCTTGCAATACTGCACTATTTTTGAAATCTTTTGTCCAGTGTCAAACAAAGTGTGTGCACTTTAAAAAAAATACAGGGCCTCATGTTGTACAGCTTTCTCGCATTTCATACCTGTCTCTCTCCCCCATTGTTTTGTGTTGGCCTCTATACTATTAATCATCCAATGAAGGCAAAAATGCTCAAGAGATTCTAAAATCCTAGAATCTAAAAAAACTTTAAAATAGTTGCTTCTGTCAGAGGTTTTGTTTTCAATCTGTTTGAAGAATATCTCAAAATTGTAAACATATTTCAATGAAATCTGGTGGAATGAGTCAAGGAACAAGTGATTTGATTTCGGCCATTATAGAACATTTCTGCTGCACTACTGCACTTGAGAGAAACCGATGAGCTTCTCCTATACTGGATTTTAGTTGGCTGCTCTGCGTTAAAAACAAAAGTGGTATCATGTATCATGTAGAATAAGGATGAAGGGATCTCCGCACGTCAGCCAACTCAGAGCCCACGCAGTTATAGATTGTTTTTTGCTGCATTAAAAAACTCTTCTTATAACCTGGTTCTCCAGATCTCCATGTTCAAAAACTGCTATGTGTTTGTTTCCCCAAAACTAAATCAGGCAACACACCAGTAAAAGAAAGAATCACCTAATGTCTTGAACCTTTTGGTGAACTTTATTAAATCCTTTATTCCTGAGTTGGTTTGGGGGGAAACACATTCACTTAATTGAATCTTTCATTAGGTGTATTCTGAGAGTTACACCTTAAGATATAGTTGAAAAACATTTTCTAGTTTATATATCTAATGTATGCAGCCATTGTGGAGGTATGCACTCTGAGTGCCTTCTAATTTAATTTTAAATTAATAGATGCAGAAACAAAGTGAATCTATAACAACTCAATATAAAAAGTTTTTCACAGCACTGTATCTTTCTCCAGACAACAGTACAGGCTTTACAAAAGCAATAATGGGGCACTGTCAGAGATTTCTTTAGCTCACAAAGTACACCAATGTATATGTGAGTGATTGTATTTATGTGTGTGTGTGTGTGTGTGTGTGTGTGTGTGTGTGTATACAGAGTATAACGTGCAGGATTGTGCAGATGCTATTTGGCGTTGGGGGGCAGATAGTAGGGGTGAAACAGTCTTTCATGGCCGCAGATGTGCAGAGCAGCGTGTGTGTGCATCAGTAACCGTGGAAACCTGGAGGTGAAGTAGCTGACAAAGCCTTCGGGCAGCTCGCCGAGAGTCTCCTGCACCTCCGGGGGCAACTCGTGGTAGTGATGCTTCTGTAACATGCAATGTTAACATGCAAAAGGTTAAAAAAAAAATACTGTTTAAAAAAAAGATGAGTAAATGTCATGAAAGCATGCACACTGACCTTATTCCTCATGGCTCTCAGCAGATCTCTGACTGAGTTTCCTTTATATGTCCTGAACCGCCTCAAGTCTGGAGAGTACACAGGAAGAAATTCATGACAGACCATAAATTTGTCACCCTGCACAGGTGTAAACAGTGCAGTTATGTGATACTATGTGTGTACCTGTCTGTAGGGGCACAGAGATATGCATCCTCCAGTTGGTTCGAACCACCGCTCTTCCTGCAGTCTCCAGTCTGACCACAATCGGACTGTCAGCTGGTTCCTTTTCTATGCGGTCACTCACGTCCTACACACACACACACACACACACACACACACACACACACACATACAATACAGACAGAGATATGAGGCTAACAAAAAGGACACAGGAAACACTACACTACCCAGGTATATGCTCCTACTGCTCTTGCACATTTCCTGCTCTGTGTTGAATATCAGAAAAAGAAAATTAAACATCTAATTAGAATTTTCAAACCAGAAAGAAATTACTTTTTTAGACTTGTAGTCATAACAAAAACTGTAGTGTCACAAGAGAGACAGCTGTGTACCTGTGAGCACAGAGAACAGATTTTACACACCTGGAAAAACAGCAGCTGCTTTTCAGGGCTCCAGAAGAACGGATGCTTGAGCACGCAGGCGGTGGAGGGGCGGGACTCAGCCTCAGCGCCAATCATGTGCTCAATCAGATCCTGAGCTATTACATCATCTAAATTTGAGGAAGAAACAATTTTCAGGTTTTGTGCCACCAGCAGTGATTATTCATATCCAAAACACAGTCTGAAAGACTTTTCTTGGTATTTTTGCAATTACGGCCATGTCAGAAAATTGCATGTAAACCATAAAGAAGTTGTGATTATGTAAGGGACTCATCTTGAGAGATAGTTCTACTTAAGAGGCTCAGGTCATATCAAGAAAATCCCCTGAGCACTGAACACATTTGCAATAAAGTCAGATTGAAGTTAGGTGTGATTTGATTTGACCTGGTGGTTCAGGAGTGGATCTTTCTATTTTAGAATTTCTGTGGCAGTGGGAGTATTGTGGGATTAATTTTTTCCACAATTATGCAGAAATTAATTCAGCTAGCTTTAACTTTGGAGCAAGAAAACAATGATTAGGACTTGGGCATGCTCCGAGTCAGGAAAGACATAAAGTTAAAGTTTGACCACTCTCACCGTGTATATCCTCCATAAAATGCAAGAGTGAATATTCTCCTGACAGGATGTTGACCTGTCGTCTCAGTGCATCACCAAAAGGGTGCTGCCCCCTGCTGACCACATAGTAGAACACACAGCCTGCTGAGAACACGTCCACTGCTGCGGTCTGTAGAGGAGCAACACAACAATACAATCATGCACACTTTACTAACGAAATGATCAGGGCAGAAAAATAAATATGCTCTAATATTTTCAATGCTCAAATAAAAAGTATGTCCCATTCAAATTGACAGGACAACATGAAGAGTATGGGTCTTAAAAACTGTCACAGAGCTTTTAGCTACATATGAACTTTTAGAACCTTTTAGATTCTGCTGTAGGTAGTGTGTGTGTGCATCCTACTGGTTTGTTGCCAGGAGTATCCCGCAGGACTTCGGGAGCAATCCACCCTTCAGTTCCTGGTATTCCTGACCGCAACGAAAAGCTGGTCCGACCGTCTGGGATCTTCTTACAGAGTCCAAAGTCAGAGATGAGAGCTCGGACTCGACCCAGCGCACTGGGACCAGAGAGGAGGATGTTTCTAGGCTTCAGGTCACGATGGACTAAAGGAAGACCAAAGAGGAAATTGTGGTTTTTCAGAAAGGTGAGTGGGTGGGGACAGCTGTCCGGAATAAGCAGTACTGAAATACCTTCTGTTTCTGGGGGAAAACATTTAGAAACATAATTTATGTATGCACTTGTATGTGTACATGTGTGTGTGTGTGTGTGTGTGTGTGTGTCTCTCTCAGACCTATGTTGAGCGAGTGGAGGTGTGAGAGGCCACACATGGTCTGTTCCAGCAGAGCTATAGGATTCAGCTCAGGAAAGCAAGACGGATCCTCCACATACTGCAGAGAATTCAGACACACAGAGTTCGTTTTGTTAGTAGGGATTTCATTTTAAATTACATTCAGGGACAGGATGTTAATGACAAACCACTTGCTGACCTGTTGCAGGGTTGCAGCGCACAGCTCGATGGCGATGTAAGTGAAGAGGCGGTCTCTCTCTGTGCAGAAATACCGGATGACGTTCGGGTGTGTGTCAGACTCTCGGAGGAGCTGCACCTCTCGCTCTGCTACCTCAAAACACTCTGGCAGTATTCGCTTCACTGCTACATGGCGTCCATCAAACTGACCCCTAAAGTCATAACATATTATGCTCAGCGCTGTGTGTGCTTCACAACTGAGACTCAGGGGTTTGTAGGTAAGCAATAATACAATTATAATAAAATAGTTTCACGGCTCTGGTGCATGCTGCCTCACTGTCACGACTTACTTGAACAGAACAGAGGCATCATTAATGTTATTAATGTTATTAATGAGAACCACTCGTTCTCTCACTCACCCCGCTCATCAGGGCGAGGTGGTGGAACAGGTCTGCTTCTCTCACCACACTTAAAATACACATCCACACTCATTAATAACTCATTTGAATACTATTTCACCATAGTAACTGAAGCTATCAAAGTTCTTTTTGTCGTTCTCTACCGCCCACCAGGTCCTCTAGCTGACAAGAGCTGGACGTGCTCCTCAGCACCCTCCCTGATGATGGGACTCCACTTATAGTCCTCTGGGATTTCAACATCCACCTCGGGGGAACACAGGCTGCTGACTTCATGTCTCTCCTGACTTCCTTAGGCCTGAAGTTGCTGAACACACCACCAACCCACACAGCAGGCAGGCAGCTGGACCTCATCCTTACACGTAACTGTATCACTGACTTAACCTCTGTCACACCACTGCACATCTCTGATCACTTCTTCATTCAGCTCTCTCACTTCCACCAGCTCCCTCACCCTCTCCACCCCCGGTAACATTTCGTCGGAATCTCCGTGAACTGTCTCCCTCCCACTTCTCCTCCATTCTAACATCCTACCTTCCCCCCATTGATACATTCACAATGCAGTGCACTAACACAGCCACTAACACCTTGCTATCCACACTAACCACTTCACTTGACAGTCTCTGTCCCCTCACAACCAGGCCTGCGCGAACCTTCCCCTCCTGCCCGTGGCTAACGGACATGCTTCGCAAAGAAAGGTCCACGCTTCGAGCAGCTGAGAGGAATTGGCGCAAATCCAGAGACTCAGCCAAACTCAGAAAGTATCAATCTCTTCTTACATCTTTTTCTGCACACATAACTCAATCCAAGACCACCTACTTCCGTAATAAGATTGACTCTGCCTCCAACCCACGAAAACTCTTCTCCGCCTTCTCCACCCTTCTCACCCCCCCCCCCCTCCTCCCTGACTGCTGATGACTTCTCCTCTTTCTTTGAAAAGAAAGTCACACATTAGCTGCAAATTTCCTGAACATATCCTCCCCCACCCACCTGCTGTCCACTACAACTAAGACTACCAGTCTCACCACCTTCTCCTCCCTATCTGAAACTGAAACCACAGATCTCTCTCACCATCCTACCACCTGTCCTCTTGACCCTATTCCCTTCCCTCTCCTTCTATCTATCTCCCCCTCCAACATAACATTTCTTCTCCCTGTCATTAACTCATCTCTTGCTTCAGGGACCTTCCCCTCTGCTTTCAAACAGGCCCGAGTCACACCATTACTCAAAAAACCCTCTCTCAACCCATCCCTCCTCCACAACTACAGACCAGTTTCTCTGCTACCATTTATGTCCAAAACACTTGAACGTGCTGTTTTTAATTGTTTTGTTTTAAACTATCTACTTTCCTCAAACAGAACAACCTGCTCGACCCCAACCAATCAGGCTTCAAGTCCGGTCACTCCACAGAAATTGCCCTCCTGTCGGTCACTGATGCCCTCCAGTCTGCCAGAGCTGCGGGGAGATTATCTGTTGTCATCCTGCTAGACCTGTCTGCAGCATTTGACACAGTCAACCATTAGATCCTGCTCACAACTCTCCTGGACCTGGGCATCACCG
>JAVQJL010066413.1:0-14279 GCA_036024295.1 Nannoperca obscura
TGGAGGTGATGTCTGGTCATCCAGGCAGAGATGTCTGCTAGACAAGCCTCTATTGGAGCTGAGACGCCAAGGTCGGACGGAGGGAAGGAGAGGTGGAGTTGTGTGTCATCAGCGTAGCATTATTATATAGCATTATAATCATCATTTCGATTAAACACGCAGGCTATTGGAACTATTTGAATATTTTAAAGAAGAGGAAAGGGCTTTTCAGTGTATTCAATTAGATTCTCAAAAGGTGTCAGGAAAGTGATGCATTTTGCAAATTCTGTAGTTTGTATGCTTTATTTTTCTACTTTTTCAAATATACACAATTTTGTTGCCTTTTTACAGTGGTGCTTACGTTACCCAGTATCCATTGTGAGCACTGCACTCTCAAATTGTTACCATGTAGAGCAATAAAAGCTTTAAAAGAGTCTCTTTTTTTACTGTTTATGTAGGATGAGTGCCTTTTCATAGGTCCAACTAAAGGAAATGATTAGACTTTTTAAATTTGTATTGGACATTAGGGTAATCAATCCATCAAACGAGCAAAAAATACAACGACCTTTGTAGTGCCGCTCGTTACTCTGTGACATTCTCCCACTTGATGGCTTTTCGGTTAAAAATAGACTTGCAACACAGCTGGACGCGAATGGCTCTTTTCAGTCTGTCTTTAGTGGGGCGACAGTGGCGCGCCACCAGCGTACGGGGGCGTGACAGCTGACAGGAACAGCCTTTTGATATGGCAGTTTTTCCCTAATTAATCCCGTGCTGAAGGTGTGGCTTTCACCAACCAGGGAGGGATGTAACAAAAGATTCCAGTTGCAAATGGACAAAACCACAGTGCCGTGCAGATCGTCACGTACAGATTCAACTCTCGACTGCAGATTGTAGGGGGGAGGGAGATTGGGCACCACGTGGCACCGTACTAACTTAAAATTCTTTCTGAAAGTATTCTACTCGGCTCTGACTTGTTAGAAGGTGAACTTGTACTTTAGTCCACTTTCAGGACAATGCTTGCATCCAAACTGCCAAATGCAGTGCACTCTCCATGCCAACAGGCTCACCTGTCAACTCCACTGAGTTAAGCCATCTGGGCCCCATACTGTACTGTATGTCGTGTTGGCAGAGCTGCAGTGTATCTTAAGACATGACTGTGACACATTATCCGCCTGCTGTTACAGGTTTCACTTACTATAAATCCTTGCTGAAGCGACTAGGCTGCGTTTATTGATCAGGCTATACGTTCTGTGTGCCTCTTTAACTCGCTAAGTATGTGTTTATCAGATTCAACAAGGCAAATAGATTTCTGTTATTAAGCAGAGAGCTGTATGTAAACAAGAATATGAATGGATGCGGTTCAAACTACTCAGGAAAGACATATGATGATTTGAACAAAGGCCTAAGCTGCACAAAAAGCATGTGCTTTGGATGCATAGAGGAACGTAATATTTTTCAACGGGAATGAGCAATGGCGTAAAGACTGGTTTGCATCATAATAACATTCAATAAGGTGCTTTGCGACACATGGTTTCTTGGAGTAGCATGAAGTACTGTAGTAGAAAGAAATCACATGGAAGAGTTTAATCATTGGCATTTTTCTTTTAAATAAATAATAAAACAACATATTATAATAGCTATGAGTGCCAGAGAACCTGTCAAAATAACAAAACACCAACTTCCAGAATAACAACAGCAAATAATAATACTTTACATTATTTGCACAAACAATACCAGCATGGATAGAGTGTTGGAGTACATTTAAAGCATGCACCAGCTTATGAAAGTATTTTACAAACTGTCCTTTGTGCTGAAGGGCTCATTTTTAAGTTGGGAATGTAAGAAAACAGTAATGTGTTTAGGTTTTCAGTAGCCATTATTCCTTTTTAACTGTACAGATTTAAGATTAAACCTTGAACTATGTAAACATTTCATTTCATTGAAGTGCATGTGAGAGTCAGCAGATGTGCCAGCAGATGGAACCAAAGTTTACTTTCAGCCAGTCACAGCAGCTAATAGTCTGGTACTGACGTGGAGAGCTAATATAAGCAAGGGCAGTTCCCCCCACTTTTTGTAGTATTACAACTACAAAAAGCAAATGAATACACTGCAGTTGTGCACACATAAATCAGTTAAATGTCCAGAATCCTGCACATGGTTTTGTCCACTCTGACATTTACACACACTAGATCATTCAGGAGACTCATTTTACCAAATAATGGTTCCTGTTGGGTTATTTATTGGGCAGTGGTTGTTCTGGAGAATATTAACTTGATTTACAATGCACACAAAAAAATTGTAACAAAGTGCTTTACAACCAGATGGACATAATACAGTAGACAGTAAGAATGCATTGTAGAGCTAGATAGAAAATCAGACAGCAGCTGACCACTTATAAACAAATAAATGTTATGTGCAACAAAATGTGGAAGTAACCAACAAATCACAAAATGTATAAAAACTAAGTGCAAAGAATAAAATGTAATGACATACGGATGACAGTAAGGCTTTAGTTTTGACAGGCATCTTAAAGCAGCTAAGGGAAAAAGTTATAAACGGCCTATTAGCTCTATTTTAAAGTATTTGATTCATCTTCGTGATCTTGCTCGCTACTTTAATTTAAAAGGCCTTTTCTTACTCAACAGGTTAAGGACATCCCTGCCACAGCATAAAAGGTTGGAGCTAATTTGATTAAAGATCCAAGTGACAATTACGTTATACATTTTAGCAGTCAGCAGTGTCTAGAATGACATACAGTATGAAAATGGGAAAATAACTAAGTTGCCAGGGTTTGAATAGTGCACATTAAATAAACTTGTTGTTCTGTTATGAAATTGTGTGTGTTAGAAATCAAACCTATCCATTTTCCACCCATTTGTTCTCTAATTCCTAAAGTGGTTGGATATTATTCAGTGAAGGAGTATTAAAAACTCTGCAATTTATTATAATTTTTGATAATAGCCTGCGGTCTCAGACAGGTATTACAGGCATAATGGTGTGCCTCGCAGCTTTCCACAGAATTAAACACTGTTAGTGGTGTTTCCACAGGCATTAGTTTTACTCTATCATCAATCACAGCTCTGATAAGGGACCTACTAGTGAGTGATTTTCAGAATCCACGTGTACGCTGCTGTAATTTGTTTCAGGCTCTCTCTCTCTCTCTGCAGACAGACCCGTAATAGAGCAGGTTGTTTTCTGCTCTGATTAGAAAAACACTTGAGTTGGAGTTGTTGAGTAAAGCCAAATTGTTGATTAAGGAACCTGTGCAATCAGTATTGTTTGAGCTGCCTCGCTTTGCATTTAGTAAAGGTGATTTCCGAGGCCACATAAGCTAGTGAATAAGCTAACGCACTTTATTAACTATAAGGGATGTCATCTTTGAAGCGACTACTTCAGGTTTAAACATTACATTTATCCAAAGTGACTTCCAGGCATATTGTTACAATATGGGGGTTAGGGATCAAACCTGCAACCTTGTGATTACGAGGTAATTCACTTGCTCCATCAGCCACCGTTCCCACGGTTCCCCTAAACCTCCTGTTTCAGTATTTGAACAACCATGACCTGTTTACATATCGAGCGTTCGTAGAGTTAATATTATTCCTCTCCTCTCCTGATGCAATAAGCATTTATTCAGCTTGTCTCCTTGGAAATGCTCTGCAAACGCCCCATTTCTTTCAGCATGAACTCTTTTAATTGCAGTAAGGATTTGCGGGAGTTGCACAACCCTTTGATTGGTCCAAATAGCAAGAGCTGTTTGGCAATTTGTGAACAGAAAGGGTTTAAGCAGACAGCAAGACTTTAAACCTACTACCTTGTCTATCCTCTAAAATTTATCATCAAATGTATAAGCATCAGAAGCATTAAATACATCAGATCAGATCATGCGTTTAAAACTCAGAGTCTCTGATTGTAGTTTGATATAAGTACAGTTAAATGAGGAAACTTGTTTTGGCTTTTGCTTCACAGTTTGTTTGCTTCTCACCCGTTATTTTTCCACCTCCCAATATAACACCCTGAATGTGTGCCACACAAAAATATGGTGCTATTTATTGTTGCAAGGTTTGGTGTAACGGTCCCCACTGTTAATAAACTAGAGAGTACTACTTTTAGACTGTACAGCCTGTATATCTGTCATGTATAACATTAAGCAAGGTTTAATGTCATTATCATTGTGTGCCAACTTCTATTATATGACATCATTCTATCATACTGGAATAAGATTAACTCATTCATGGTGTGTATTTTTGTTTCTTAGTTTTTTTAAATCTACGCTTTTACGACTTTGGGTCATTTCTTCCACAGCCTGCTCTGCCGCTCAGTGATATCTGATCCGCTTCACAGATCTATGAAACAAAACAACTCCAATAAAGTTTTGGCAAGGGGTGTCTCTACACAATTAACTAGGAATGAAACGCTATTGAATACTGGAATATTTAGCAGTGGGAGATTATTAACACCTAGACCAAAGGTTGTTTCAGGAATACCCCTTTCTTTGAATATTAATCGAATGGGCCCTAATTAATGTAGATTGGTTTGATCCATCAAATTAAGGGTCCCTTGGTTAACTTAACGCAGCAGCACTATAAATGTTAGTCCCAGAGTAGTAACCAAACCCGACCCGACACAGTTAACGTAAGCTGAAGCAAATCCAAATGCCTCCATACCGTTGATTTCCCTCCATTGTTTTAGGTTGTTTTTTAAACTTCCCCAATGCCGATTTTAGTTTGACGATCTCCCTCCTTTACCGCTGGTGCGTTGCGTTCATGTGTTGTCATGTAAATAACAAACCCCAGCACTGAACAGGAAGCACCATGTCAAGTATGACATGATCAAACCCGACCCGAACACCATTTCTACATCTCTGTCCAAACCTATCCAGCTTCTATTACAGGGATTGAATGGTTAATAGTCTTAACATGACGAGGCATTTGCATTGATATATTACCAGTGCCTTGACTTAATTCCCTAACTGTGCACTTAATATCATTATTTTCCTAAATGAAGACACTACTCATCACTTTACTTCATGCTGACCAAGCAGAAGCACTCTCGCTCCCACATAGCCTGCTGCTTCAACAAATGTATACCCAAAATAATGATTCCTTTATGAAATAACCACCTGTATTGATTTCCTTTGTGTCCATTTCTTGCCGATGAACTATGCTTGTCGTATATCATCCTCTGGTCAGTGGCTCCAGTTGTCCTGTACTCTGTCTGCCATTTTATGTCTCCCTTGTCTTCCATCTCTTTTTTACGGTTCCTGCTAATGCACATCCTCTGTTGACCTTTGCACTTGATGTTCAGTTTGACTGGCACTTTGCCACTGACGGGTAGCCCACCATAAATCAGATGACGGACCAGCTGCTCTTTGCCTCTACACGTTGTCCACAGTGAGCTGTCCGAGAGCCGTGCAGGAGCTAATATGGACACAGCAGGTCGATGTTATCAGCGCCAGCCCTGAGCTTTGTGTTACTGTCCATTTGCGGACAATGCCATTGACTTTTCCCTTTCACACAAGAATTAATCATCTGGAATGAATTGGAATGTTGATACAAATCTAATGGTCCTGCTGTAGCGAGAAGGCTGCCATGTCTTGTTAAAATGAATGGCATTCACTAAGGGAGGTGAACATGCCCTAAGAGAGGAGATACAGTACTAGACAAAGCATTTTAAGCAACTATTTGAATATCATACAAAGAAGAATATGTTACACTCAGTACATCCTGGTGTGATCACAGTGTGCTGTGTAGTTATATACAGGATCCCTAGGTTAGACAAAATAGAAGTCTACAATCTTTATTTCCAGTCCAATTTGACACAGATGCAATTCAGTCTCCTCTCTGCTTATTTTGCATAAGTTGGGGATCAAAATAGATTTTTTTTTGTTTAACTTGTGGGTCCAAATGATGAATGATAATGAATCTATCATTTATTTACTTTTCATTAAGTCCAATGTAAAAAGTGAATATCTTTTTGTTTTTAGACTAAGGAAACCAGATAACGTTTGGCATTTTTGCTAGAAAATCGACTTAAACAGCATAAAAGTTGCAGATTAGTTTCTTGTTGATCAAGTAAACTGTTGATTTCTTCTTTCACCTCAAATGCCATGCTTGTACATTTGGCGTGAACACTTGGCCAGTAAACAAATAAATGTGAAGTGTACCTGAATCAGCCCATTGCTTTTGAAATATGGGTTTTCACGAATACATCTTTTAACTTGCAAATGGGTGAACACAACTGGAAAAAACGGATTCAGGTGGGAAAATGATAAGCACAGACACAGCTAGCTTATGTGTTTTACTACCCATCCAAAACGTTTACCACCACCTGGGTGGTATATTAATAAATGTTCATGGGATCATTATCCAGTGTTTATCCCGTTTACTACCCACCCAGCCTTGAATAATGAGACATCATTACAGGATCTGCAAATACATTATAATCTTAGACAACATTCAATGGACCGAATCATACATGTCAACACCTTTGATGATTTGGGTTCCGTGTATATAGAGGTTCAAGGGTTGAAAATTGCAAATTCCCGTAAATGCATGCATGCACACGCCACGTCAGTTGATCTGCGTTATCCAGAGTCCACAAAGTAAGTCCTCGATATCAAATACACCCCATGGCACTCCATGGTTGATTGCACATGCTGCTTCACTGAGGGTTGCCCCGGTTCACAGCTTATAATTGCCTTCCCCTTCACAGGTGCCGCTTCAGTAAATATGACAGCCTCATTTTAATGTGCTTCGGAAAACACAACCCAAACACTAATGCCGCTTTGGATGTCGCTGCAGGTGTCGCCTAATTATATCACCCACTTGTACCCTAAGCTGATCTGTAAACAGCGGGAAGATCTCATCGTCGCCTCTTTGCCCGTCCACCGATTGGCGTCGCTTTGATTGATGGCGGTTACATCGAGGGCCAGCTCCCCTCTCCTAGCCGCGTACTTCCACAGAGGCTCACTTTGTGTCTCTAGAAAGATAACACTTGTCCAATGCTTAATGGAAATGTTGGTGTCTGTTGTTGTCTTGGTAAGCGCCATGTGTTGCTGTGTGGGGGGAAAAAAAGAAGAAGAAAAATGCAGAGGTCGTTACACTCAGGAAATGACTTAAATTCTCTGTGCACTTGTGGTGTTCAATTTTTGTTTTATCACAGTTTAGCGTTCTACATTGTTTACCAAATAGTCTAAGCAGTTTGGAAGGAAAGTATCATCATTACCCACAGTGTATATAGACATTTTAGACTTGTTTGCATATAATAGATGGATTTTCAGTTTGTTTTTTCCTTTCTATATATATTATATTTAACATAACCCCTGCTGCTGAGACTCGTTCATTGATCTCTGTTGGCCGTGTCCTCTGTATCCACTCTGCCCAGACAAGATGTGATAAGATCCTCCCCTTGCGAATACTGAGGATGGAAAGTGGCGAGACAGGTGGCAGTGATGAGTGACGAAAATATGTAATCTTTTCCCCGAGATCAATGACTATCAGTCCACAGAGGCAGATGAACAAAGGCTGCAGGTTGGTCACTCAGACTTGTCCTGCTTGTTACACTGATAAGGAATTGGGACTACAGAGATGGTGACACAGCAGACCTCCGTGCAGCTTGACATTTCAGACTTGGATCAGTTAGAGATGCCGCCTGTCAGAGGTTACGCTGGATGGATGAAGTCTTTGCGAACCCACTTACTGAAAACATGACGGCATGAGGTGATAGGATTTTCTTCAAGTGATAGGATGTTTGGTTTTTTTTTTATCCATCACAATGGTTAATTTTTCAAATTATTAACATATTGTCATTATTTCATACATGTTTGATGATGTTTCTATGACAGTTGATGCAATTAGTGCAGGTGGGAGACTCTCAGTGGCACACCTTTGAGTCACCGATGTTCTAAATAGCCCTCCATACGACATCATTTAAGGGCCCTTTTTTCCTCAAGGTTTTGTTTCACATCCTACAAATGTCAACACTCAACGGCTCCCATTTTCGTTTTCCAATTTAAATGCAAAATCGTTTTGTAATTTTAATCTTCCAAAACAAAATAGCCCTGTCAGGTCCATAAACGCTGAATTTTTAGGTTCTATCAGAGCTGCCATGCTGTCACTGTGTTAGAGTGGTGATTGTCCAGAATTTGTGTGACATTAATGGAGCAAAATGTGAGGTGTAATCTTCAGCCGTCAGCAGCAGCGTTGATGGAGTCATGGCTCCTCTAATAATTGCACAAGTGCTCTGTGGCACAAAAACCCCACCCCCCCACTCTTTTTTTCTCCTATGTCTTGTCCTATCACCTCAACCCTCATTTGTTTAATATTGTATTAGTTGGATCTAATGTCGCTAACTGGAGAAAGGTTATGGCTGGTCAATCATTCCTTCATGTTGTATTAGCCATCAGTATACCAGGGACTGTTTGGAGAGCCAAGTCATGGCAGTGTAAAGCCTGAAGCTATCTATCCCCCTGGCTTTGGGAAACTTGGCTGCATCCAGGAAACTGAGGCCTCTGCTGGCCACTGTGCATGTGGCATGAATGGCTATGTGATGCGACTGTGGCTTCATTTATGTAGTGCCAGTAACCACATGTTGGCAGCTGGATGTTGCTTGATGTTGCAGCCCAGGAGTCACTGGAGCATCCAACTGTTGGGTCAGCTCACGCTCAATACACTACACAGTACATGGAAGCTGGACAATGCTTTGAACCAATCCAGCACCTTCCTCATGGGAGTTTATTGACTTTGATCGACTTACTACTGTGCTACAATAACATCGGAGAATTGTTTTTTTTTCTTCTATCTAGCAGTTTTGCACTTCATTCATCTGTAGGCTAATTTGTGTCTAACTATGGAAGGTCCATTCATAGTGGTGGCTTGGGGGGGGAAAAATTGACTGCAGTCAGTCTTTACTGGAACAAGCTACGAGCTAATTGCCCAAACAGGAAGCATGCATCAATATATTGTTGTCTACAAATGAACTTTCTCCAATTCTGTTTCACACACACACACACACACACACACACACACACGCACACTCAAACTGTCCTTGGTTATTCTGTACAGTACAAAATGACCCCTTAGTCCCCCCATCATGTTTCCCACAAATCCAGGCATCTTATTGTCAGGGTGCATTTTTCACCTTCTGTGGATTTGACTCACATAACAATGACTTCTCACATGGCCAGTGGCCATCCAGATTAAGCAGCATGTGTCTGCTGAATATTATTTTCTTTTTCAAACGGCATCATGCTAAATTATTCACAAAGATTTATTATTTTTTTAAAGCAGAATTACGTCCTTCATTTTCCATTCAGTGGTGTTCAGAAGAGAGCAGCAGCAGATGGACTGAATGTAAACGAATGCTTGAAAGTTTTTCCATTACTGGAATAAGCTGCTTCTTACTGAACATTTATCATAGAGCAATTGAGTAAATGGTGAGTAACTGCTTTGTTCCCGGGACTAAAATAATACACTGCCGGGATGATTGTAATTAGGGGGGCTTTGTGCATTTACATCCATGATATATGGCTGACTGCATTGGGGAGTAAAAAAGCAGAAAAACACAGCAGATAATTTTTCTGTGGCTCAAAATACTCAATCTGAGTGTTTAATGTTTAGAGTTGCACATGAATGAGCTTTCAATTGTGTTTTGGGATGTTTGTAGCGCGTACTTAGCGGGGTTAATCGTGTAATATTGAGTGCAGCGTTGCAAGATTTATAAAGGAATAATCTGGTGATGGATAATAATGACTGACAATCTACACAGGGACAGTAGATGGTGGTGTCCTCATTCATTTGCTGTGAACACTGACTACATGAATCACACTCAATCTCTCGCAAGCACACACGCTCGCTCACACTTTGTTCTCTTTGTCACTCCATTGTGTCTTAGTAGAATCAAATTCCTCTTGAATAAAAGGGGTTGCATGTAATGAAGTGCTGTGGATCAATACACTCCCCCCCCCCCTTACTTTCCATACATATTGACTCCCCCCACTCCCCTCTACCTCTCACCCATCCAAACCCTTTAGAGGCCTGCAGATAGCAGAATTAGCAGAATGTTCACCTCCATTGCCATTACAGTACGTATTCTTTTTGCTTTTTCACATTCTGGTTTTACTGTTATATGTGGAAGCTTTACACCTTTTCAGTTTTAAAAATGACCATATAAGTCAAAAAGCCTATTATCAATAGTAGTTTGTGATTTAGATTGTGTGTTTGATTACAGTAGATTGCAATGATTGCTATAAGGTAAATTAATGATTTTCATAATTTAATGATGATATGACTACACAGTTGTAGAGTCTAAATGCAAACATGCACACAATGACTGACATACTATTCAAATAGATATCCTGTCATTTTAGTGCTGTATTTGCATTTAAGGGTTCGTTCCTACATGTCTGAAGTGAATGTGAAACATGTATAGCTCATGGGAGGTTGTGCATCTTCCCCTGTAGCACCCCACCTCCCCTCTGCCTCCGTCTCATCTCCCCTCCCTCCCTCACTCATATCCACTCCCTCTCATCTTCCCTCTCGTTACTTGCAGCGAGGCAGCCAGTGCGCCTGAAAGAGCGAGAGAGAGCCACAAACTGTCAGAGAGGAGCAGAGTTTGCTCTCCCTGCTTTTGCACCGCTCTCGCATGTCTCCTCATTCGCGAGGGGAGGATAGAAGAAGCATTAAGATCAGCTTGTGTGGACTTCTTTGAATTCTCAGTGACCCCCTTGAGATCAGAGAGATCCTTTCTGACTTCAGACTCCTTGCAAACCTGAGGCCAACACTTCTTGCTCTTGACCTCCTCCCATCTTAACCTTACGCAGACTGGATTTGGGGAGCGGGCGGGCAGTAGGCGGGTGCCAGGAGGCGCCCGGCCCGTGCGTGTGGGCCGGTGTAGCGCTGGAGTGGGTGCAGGGGAACTGGAGTGGAGGGCCGAGTGGGAGCGCTGGTCCTGGCGGCGGTCCCGAGGGCGAGGAGGCCGGCTCGGGCTCCGGGTTAGGGTCGGGGTATGGTGGCACAGAGTGGGCCGAGGGCGGAGCGATGCTGAGCGCGATCTGGGAGACAGAGGGGCTGCAGACGGTGGGCATCGTGGTGCTGGTGTTCGCTTCGATCAAGCTGCTGCACCTCCTGGGGCTCATCAGCTTCTCAGAGGGTAAGACGCTGACGGAGACTGAGGAGGAGAGAGACAGAAATGAGGAGAAAGATTAAACAGAAATAGAGAAATTGCGACTGAAATAAGTAATTGCTCGCTGATAGATAAGTAATGTGTTGTGAAAATTGCTAATGCATCTCCCACCGGTAATTTCCCCTCAATTTCCAGCTTCTGTTTCCTTGACGCATCAGGGTCACTCTTTGGTTGCTAGAACTCCTTTCAAACACCTTCCTTTAAGTTTCCAAGACGGCAATTTGAAAACTTGAGTTAATTGAGGTCACCATACCGAAGCAGGAAAGTCTTAATGATTTAGAAAACAGAAAACATGACAGAAATATGTGTGAGCTTGCGATGTGACTAGAGGGAGGAAGACATCGAAAACCTTGAGAATTCAGGTTCTGTTACATTTTTACATCTGAGAAATGAGCAACGTTCCTCTGTTTTTGTCATGTTTATCAGCTCAAAACACACTTAAATTACAACTTGTATATGCATCTCATTGTGCACTCTAAACACAGTGTGTGTCAGGTCTAAATAAAAACTGTTTAGTTTGGACCGACTGCAGTCGTCTCATTAAATGAAGTAGAACAGCATAGTAAGTAATTTGAGCTCAAAACCAGCCCATCCATCAGACTGCTGTTTAGTAAACACACCTTATTTTCTAATTAGGATGATCAGTCAGAAGTCTCCAGTGGTGTTTGCATGTTCTGGGAGACCATTAGAAAAGTGATAATATGTAATAATGGGTGGCTGGAAAAGGCTGACCTGAGCTGAGAGGAGTGTTAAGATGGAGCCACGGAGGTGTTGGCGTCTGCAGGCTGGCAGCGGTTGTGTAATTTCAAAGGCACATGGGAGCAGTGTTTTCATGTAGGGAAACTGAAGCTCATTCTCAGCGATGCACCGTTTACGTGCTCCACTAAATAGCGCTCGAGTTGAAGCTCGCTCTCCCACCTCGCTCTGCATTAACAAATGCGGGCCGACGTGTGTGTCAAGTGCTGTTTGCCCGTTGGTGTTATCTGTATTTTGCACAGGTGTCTCAGAGTGTAATTATTTACACAAGATCTGCTATCTGAGCCCCTGGTACCTGACAAGCAGTCAATACAGGTATTGATGATGTTGTGCATGTGTTTGAGGTCGTGTTCAGGAGAAGAAGGGGGCCACAGAAGGGCAGGAGTGGCTTTACAATTTGCTTCATGTTTTTTGGGGTGGAAGGAGACTAAACTTCAACAGTAAATCCAATGCATAGGCAGAGAGATCATCACCTAGGGCTGAGCAAATATCCAAGTTATTTGTTATCAATGAACCTGTTGATTACTTTAGTAAAAATGCCTATTCTTAGTTCCCAGAGCATAAATTGCGTGTTTTTTCCAACCAACAGTGCAAAAAACATTCATTTTCTTATTGTATATGACAAAGCAAAGCATCAAATCCTTACATTGAAGAAGGGAACCAGCGAATCTTTAGCATTAATTGCAGAGTAATTGACCAATCGTTTCAGCTTTAATGCAAACTTCACTATAGCTGCATCTTACTATTATTTTGTTGATCAACCTTTCTGTAGATTTCTTTTCTGGTTAATCGATTCATCTTTTAGTCAGAAAATGTTAGAAAATACTAAGAAAATGTCCATCACAATTTCCCAGAGCCCAACGGGGGACTTCTTAAAGATGCTTGTTTTGCTCAACCAACCATTCGAAACCCCAACCTGTTCATTTTACAGTGATAACAAAGAAAATAAAAGCAGAAACTCATAGCATTTCAGAAGCTCTAATCAGCAAGTGACTAATCAATTAATCAACTAACAGTTTCAGTGCATGACTCCACCTAGTCGCTAGTGCTGAGATCAGAATTCAGGAAGTGACAGTCCCAGCCACTGAGCTGCTGCAATGCTTCCTCTTTATATAAACCCAACCGTCACAAGAATTACTTTTTGTTTACATTTTCGTAACACAAATCCCCTTTTGCAGCTGTCACCCTCTGCAGTTACTGAAAATGTTTGTTTTTCACCTTTTTTTAATTTTTTTTATCAAACCTCGAGGGAGGCGTTTCACTGAGCGTGCACGCTCTGCTTAACATTCATACAGTCAGGCATGTTCACAGCTGGGAGCTGCCCAGTACGATCACATCCCTCGATTGCCGGCCACCTGAGCAGCTCCACCGAGGCATCTGGGGGATAAAGGTCTTGGCTTTAAAAGCCTCTGTGTGGTAAATGCTGAGGGAGGTTCTCAACAGGGCTGCAGATTTGAACTGGCAACTTTCCAATTTCTAGTAGAGAATGCGAGCCGAGAGCGTGCTCTGGATGTATTGTACACACTGTCTTTACTACAGCGTCAGCTGGCAGCAAAGTGAAACTGAAAGCTTTAAGCTCAAGTCATTGCAGACCACGCGTTGCAAGCGGAGGGAGGTCACGTCTAGCCTGCGGGGACTGTAAACTCTCATCACTTCTCCTGCAAAGTGTAAAGAGTTCAGACCTGAAAGAAATACTTTATTAACAGCCTGTCCCTGCCGCAGGCATGCTTCCATGTTAGAGAAATATAACAAGATAATTGCATTACCAGAGCATTGTACTGTGAATAAGAGCAAGGCAGCAGGGCCTGGTAAAAAAGCGTATGGATAGCCTCTTTCAGTTAAATCTTATGAATGTAGCTGGACTGGTGTGTGCCTGTTTTGTACTATCTCAAGGCTAGTATTAGAATTTCACTGCAGCTGGCAAAGTCTATGCTCAACTTGGCTGGTAAAATGATATAATCAGGCCTCTGTTGCTTTTGTAGAAATGTGGACTCTGTGTAGTAATATATCTTCACACTCCTAGTCTAATTTGCTTGGATGCATTGCGGTATAACAAGGATTTTATGTTTCATACACACACATACACACAAACACCCTGATCCTTTTCACATGTATGAACATTTGTACTTGCACTCATACAACGCAGAGCCATTAGTGCAAAGTGCTGAGCAAGGCCACACAGGGTACAGACTAATCAGTGTGTCAAACAATGATAAATAATTCTCTGGTTCAGCCGCATGCCGCCCGGGGGGGGGGGGGGGGGGGGGGGGGGGGGGGGGGGGGGGGGGGGGGGGGGGGGCGGGGCGCGGCCGGCCCGGCGGGGGGGGGCGGCCGGCCGCCGCGGCCGGCGCGGCGGGCGG
>JAVQJL010066418.1:0-50606 GCA_036024295.1 Nannoperca obscura
CCCCCCCCCCCCCCCCCCCCCCCCCCCCCCCCCCCCCCCGCCGCCATCGCTCTAACTAGGTCAGTGAAGACACACCCCACTCTCCCCTCGCTGTGCCCCTACTCTTCCCCTCCTGTCTCCTTTCTCTCCCTTTTCCTCTGCTCCCTGCTGTGACGCAATGCAGATTTTCTGCACAGTCCTGATGTGTGTGTCAGAGATGATGATGTAACAATTATTGCATTCGTCTGCTGTTTTTTAAAGGCCGTGAAATGCCTAACTTGGGCCTTATTGTGTTTTTGTGCAGTCTGTTGGCAATATGGAATGAAAATCATGAAATATGCATGCTAAAGAGCAAACTCCCAGTTTTACATAAGCCCAGCATGTTATACCAAAATCCCAACACTGGATGTCTCTGTTTCTGCAGACCATGCTGCAATGACTCATCTGGGCGGTTATATATGAACTGAATTACCAAATCTCACCCATGCCTGATTTTGCAAATGCAGAGTGTTGATCTCGATCAACAACAATCTGAAGTAAGATATGTGGATGCAACTGTGTAATATATGTGTTGAACAGATGGTCCTAAAGCGAGAGGCCAAACATGTTGAATATGATAAACCTGTTGCACAATGAAAGACAAATGTACAGAAGAAGACAAGTGATTTTTAGCTGATGCTAAAAATAAATTAGAAATAATATATTATAAATATAATTTATCATCACAAAAGGATTATCAGATTTTTCTGTTCTTCCCGGATTAGATCATTTGAGGAAGTTAGGGCTCTGGTCTTGCAAGAAAATCAAAGGGAAAAGAAGATCTGAGAGAATATGGGAGGATAAAAGAAAATGGGAGGGTGATAGAGCAGTGAGATAGCAGGGACCTGTGGATGGCACACAAGAGGTGTTAGTCGTCAGGCGAAAAGACGGAGGAGGCAAAATGACGTGAGAAGTGGAAGCGTTGAGGAAAATGTGCAGGATACTGGAAATAACTTTTTCCACCTCGCTGTGCTCGCTGGCATTATTTACTCTGTGATGTGAGTGTTGTGTGTGTGTCGGTTTGTGATTGCACATACATGTGGCGCGTGTATACGTGAATGTGTGTCTTCACACTCACTTAGGTGTAACTGGGTGAGGTTCACATGGCAAAGCATGTTGATTTGCACTGGAGATAAACACAGCGCAGTTGCCGTGGCAACTTCCTTCTACTCTTACCACGTCTTTACATGGCACATATTTGTATTTGCGTCAGATTTCTGTGTTAACGTTGACACAGACAAAAGCTGTAGGCAAACATGTATTTTAAAGCCCCAGTGCTATCATTTATGATTATGAACAGGTTCACACATTAATAAATCATTAATTTTGTTTTGATAACGTGTTACCTATATTCAGTGTGTCAACACCTCAGAGTCCTCCCTCTATTCAAGCATCTGTGGGTGTGGATGTTGAACTCGCTTTTTCAGGAACAAAGGAAGAGAGATGTGGAAGGAGACAGTGAGTGACAGAGCAAGAGACTTGCCGCCGACTGCATTTGTCAAGACAAGTCTGGACACAGCCTACTGTAGAAATTTAAACACAGAAGTAACTCTGTGTGTGTTGGCATGCCTCTCACAAACTCAAACAGCAAAGAAGAACATTTCCATGAAGACGTGCAGCCCAACTTTAGCAGCTTATAACATGTTAGAAGGATATGTCCTGTATAGAAGAAATTGCTGGTATCCTGTGGAGGTTTAGAGAAGTGGAACCAATCTTCCTCTGTTCGGTACTTACTGAGTGCACTTGACTGAATGTTCAACATAACTAAAATGCTGCGGTTCCACTGTGCAAATATGAGGAGTCAGTGTCGGTAATTGTGTTTGCAGAAAGCAGTAATTGCTGACATAAATATTTGATATTTTATAATGAAATTGAGATGGTCTGTGAGCATTTTTTACTTTGTCAGAGTTCATGCAGTTTGTGTGGATTTGATTATATAGCGACAAACTTGAACTTAAAGCCCTGGAAAACTTGGTTTCAAATCTTACATATTTCTATTTAACATTAAACATTTATGACTAAATAAGCTAAAATTAGGATTAAAATCGTATTTAGGTTATATAGAGATTGAACATCAAAAACTTAGCTAATTGCTTTTATTAAGTCTGTGTAGGTGTGGTTGACCAAATAAAACAATCCACCCACTGTTATCAGGTCCTAATGTTGCTAAATCCTAATTGTTCCATGGAAGTATGAGTATGAGTGTTTGTCTCCCGCCCAACAGACATTTCTCATGTAAAATAAACCAAACTGTTAATTTGGCAGGAAATGGTTCATGTAGGACCACTCAGTAAGAATCTGATTGATAGAAAAATATACATGAAAAAAAAGATTATTAACTTACACATGAAATATTTATGAAAATGATTTGCATTTTGGGTCACTGGTCAGGTTTTGACTCTGAAATACCTCTTCCTGTATAAGCCTCAGGTTTTTCTTCAATGCAGGTTGTGCTCAACCTCTAAAACAAGTGCATTTTGATGTTGAATTGTTCAAAAAACGATAAAATGCATAAGAAAAACTGTTCAACAGTGTAACTGTGAATATATGTTTGTGCTCTCCCTGTAGTGTATGTGAGTTGGAGGAGCGTGAGTGCTCAGTGGGATGAATCTGTACCTAATGACCTGCGATTGAACTCGTCTATTATTTATTCTGCAGGCTTTATCAAACCGGAGAGTTGTACAATGTATGAAAAATGAAACTGATAAGGAGAAACAGAGTGAAAAAGGAACATGTGCGAGAGTGCAGAGTGGTAACAGGAGCTGGTGAGATAAATAAGAATAGGGGGAATGAAAAATAGAAAATATGGAGATAAGGCAAGGATGTGAAGTGGAGTCGAGTGGAGGAGGATGAGTAGATTGTGACAGGATTCTGACACACTGCCCTAGTGATGCAGCAAAGCTCACAGCTCCAGATTACAGAGCCATTGCTGTAGGAAGGAGGGAATGAGGGATTAAGGGTGCCTCCAGAGAGGAGAAAACAGGGAGATTAACTGAAAGGGGGAGTGAGGGATTACAGCTCTGTGGATGGCAGGAGCCGGAAATAATCCCAGCAAACTCACTGGCACAGTCCAGTGTGTGTGTGTGTGTGTGTGTGTGTGTGTGTTGTTGCCTTTCTGTGTGTGTGAGAGTGTGACGACCAAATTAGTACAAAGTAAGAATTAAAGGACATGGCCGGGTGAATGTTATCTATGATAGATGTTGCTTCACATATAAAGGCAGGCCAACAATTTACAATGTGGCGCATGAGAAGATAGACTGGAATGTAAGGAGTTGATGCTGCTAAGGCAGAAAGGTTGGCCATGGGGCCCCACTGAAAGCATGTGCCGCCAATCAGTTACAGTTGGTCCCTCATCCTTACAAAGACTCTTTGATGTGAGCGAGGCCTTTAAATTTAACCCTGGGGAGTCACAAGGCTGCGCTGGCTTTGATCTGAGTCAGGAGAAATCTTGTGCGGCTCCTAACAACAAGACCTTCTGCACAACAACAAAAAAATGTCTGTGTGCCTGACAGTCAAAGCGTTGGCGAATAAGCACGGATTCATTGTACTTAAAAACACTCAAGGCAAAGTAAACTCATGGGCTACCCTCCTATCTATCACCTCTGTGTGTATGTGTGTGTGTGCTGCAGCTCTGCTTATTGTCACACAGTCTATGATGTAAATATCCATCCATTAACGTATCATTTCTACCCCCCCATCCGCTCCCTCATCCAGTCTTGCTGTTGCTGGCAGCCTTCCAAAATACTCCAGCTCTGAGCTCATCTTCTTCCTTGCCTCTTCTTTCACCTCTTACTTTATCATCAGGCAACAAAATGTCTGCCATATACAAGCCATGTCGAGGCCCTCCTCCTCCTCCTCCTCCTCCTCCAATTCCCTCTCTCTCCCTCCTCCACTGTCTAACCGAGCTGCACAGTGGTTATGTAAGAGCTAAGGTCAAAGTGTCACTGCCGTTGTCAAGGGAGACATAGAACAGAGGGGCTTTAGAGGAGATGTGCACGGGGCGAGAGAGAGGGAAAAACAGCACACACAAACGGCTGAGAGGGATCGCTGTGCAGAAAAGGATCGAAAAATAAGGATTTGAACATGTGTGCATGAATAAAAACATCAAACTGTTTCTGACACGTGACGAGGAAGTGTATTAATGAAAAGATAAGCAAATACGTATGAAAAACAAGAAAGAGGCCGAGGGAAGGGTTTGGAGAGGAAAAAACGAAATAATGTGAGCACCTGTGTCTTTCTGTGTGTGTGAGAAACAGAAAAAGAATCTGTAGGTCCTCTGTGCTCGGCTGCTCCACTAACCTAGTTTGAGTAATCTCTGCCTTCATGCTGTTTCATAACACTGCTGCCAGAACATTGCATCATAAGGCCGCTACAGCAACCCCCACCCACCTCCTTATCAGCAGCCACAGTCACACACATACACACACACATATATCAGAATCATTTTTATAAATAGATTAAATTAGGGAAGATGTAAAAGGACAACATTTACAAATAAAGGCAAAACATAACATATTTGGTACATTTGCTGCAAAAACGCCCACTACTGTGGATAACATGCTAACAATGAGATACAAATAAATTGAATAAATGGGATGCCGATGTTACAGCAGTATTCGTGTGATATGTTCCTGCATGTCCAGTACAAAAATGTGAACACGAAACAGGAACCAGACTGCTGTGAATGAAACTTTGCGAGGTCACTGGGTGTAAAGAGCTGTGCCACAGAGACTAAACTGAACTGTGGTGAACAATCATCTGGAGAGCAGCAAGGGATCTTTCCTTAACGATACCCCGCTGAGAGCACAACTAAGGAACAAAGCTCATTCGAGAACAATAGCTGAAATATGTTCTGGGGTCAAAAAGTGAGCAGAAACTCTAGATTGTGTATCTATTGCCATCTGATTTAAATTCACTTTATTTCTTTGGAAAAAGAGCTGTTCTTTTCCATAAATATCACAAGCACTATTAAAGGTGGCAGGTAGTAAATATACTGGTGTATATTTACATATGTGTGTCCACCTTTAATCATGTTCAGGAGTGTTGTAGATTCTGCTCAGGCTGCAGCTAACTTTTTCTTTATCGACTCATCTATTGATTCCTTTCTTGATTAGTTGATTAATCGCTTGGACAAACAGTCCGAAACCCTGGGGAAAAAAACAGCATCTGAGAAGCTAGGACCTGTGCATTTTTATTTAGGCATTTTTACTTAAAAAGAAGATTAGGTTGATTAATGGATTCTCATCTCTCCTCTCTGCTTCTGTGAGATTTCTGCAAGATGGTCACCTTTCAGGCTTTCATTTTTGGAAGCTTACTTTGGCCAAAATGCTTACACAAAGTCATCTGTGTCAAAGCCACTAACAGTACATGGTCAGAGAAGGTGGTGTCCGCTCTCTGGTAAACAAAGAACCTGCGTGATAGCTTCTTGCTGCTTATCTTTAATTTAAGCAGCACCTGATTAGACATGTGTGAATCTGAATGACATCGATTTTTAGGCTACTCTTACACTGTTACACTAACTGGCGCAGATTCTATGATTTCTGGGAAATGGGAGAAACAGCGTCCATTAATGTTTGTTTTAAAGCAGAACTGATAAGGGGTCTAATTACTTTCCTATTACGTCTCACTGCGTCGCTGTGAGCAGGAACTGAGCCGTCGGCCAGTCAATCATTTGCCCAGCCACCTTAAACTCGCTCCCGATCGCGCGCCCCCGCGAGAGCTGCGAGAGGAGCTGTCGGCAGTGAGATCATGGGAGAGTCCATGCTTGGAGAAAGTAGGTTAGCAGGGTAGACTGAGAGGAAAGCAAGCCGAGAGGAAGAGAGCAGAGAGGGGGGGTACAGAACACCGCTCGTCCACCGTGGGACTATTCTGTTCAAAGTTGAGCCAAATCTATTCGCAAGTGACAGGTACGATGCGATCCAAAGCGACTTTCTCCACTCTTTTATTTCTCTCGGACTTGACCGAGTTATAGAGGAGAGGAGTTTCGGGTAGTTTTTTTTCCCCCTCCTTCCTTTTTGGTCGTGTTTTACGAGAGCTGTCTGCAGCCGGGACGAAGTTAATATTTACAGAGCCAGCTCACTCTGGCTCCAGCGCTTTTTTTCTCCTCTACCCCGTCACCTACATGAACCTACATGTAGTCGAGTTTTCATCGTCCAGTCTAGAAAAAGAAAACATCAAAATGAGAGGTAAGTTGATTTCATGTCCCAGTAAATCACTGCATGTTTAGTTGAACTTGGTTAGGATCGCGGTGTGGGCTTTTTTTTTAAATTTCTTTATTTTTTGTACGGCTGGAACGGCCACATGTGTGCGCACAGGGAATTGGGGACTTGAGTGCGTTCGCTTTTCCTCTCTATGCGCATTAATCCTTCATGACTGGATATAGCTGCACAGTGCTCGAGGCTGCACGCTCCAGTCCGCGCTGAAGTTCAGCGTGCAGCAATCAATCACGAGAATTTGACTTAACCAGACCAATTCCGTTTTTATCATCTCTTGGGTCTGTTTATGGTTAAATCAGTCACGCGTAATGCATTGCTTTATGATTCACGGCCGTGCCAGATGTGTGTGTGTCTGTGAAGAAATGTGAGTCATATCTCACCTAGGAGTCCTTCTGTAGAACCAGCCAGCGGATACATGTTATGCAATAAGGAGAGGGAGGGGCGGGAGTGGAGGTTGTTGTTAACCAAAACTAGAATTATGTAACCGAGATATGTTATTAGAGATTATCAGGTTTCTGATCGGGCGCAGTTAAAACTTGAATAGTTAACGTTTTGCGCACATTCGCGTAAAAGAATAATCCATTATGCTATGTTTATGATGTGTAATGGAAATCACCTGACTTTGTGATATTTTATTAATTTATTTATAAATAAAATAGTCCTGAAGATGCTCGCAATTTGGGGGGTTTTGTGACACTGACTTGAATCACGAATCTGAGCAGCGTGTTGGTGTAGTTGTGATGTTGTTGTGATGTGATGGCTGTGCCAGCATGGCCAACCGTGTGAGCGTATGGAGGGAGAGGGATCTGGCTGTTCCACTGACCCAGTTATGTCACCCAGCATTATACAGCATTCACAGCGGAGGGAGGGAAGCGGCCATGGGAAACGCCGTGCCGCCCGACGTGCAGCGCCACGTGCGGTTACAGGCGCGCGGTGACGGTCGGCCTTCGATGTGTCGCTCCACCGGCACAGGCTGAGCTTGAACTTGGGCAGTGGGGCAGCAGATAATTATTATTAACAAGAAAGGTTGTTCATATACAGCCTGTGTTCTTTATCCATAACATGCAAATATTTGTAAAACAAAAAGTAAGATAGGTCCATAATTCAAACATATAAAATAATAATATTATAACATGTAGGTCCTGTTAATTTGAAATATGTTGTATTATAGAAACACATTTCATGTGCAACATACTGTAACCTCACTAACATTTTTATTGAAACTCATCTTCATGCAGCAGCTTTTGGTTGCAAACACACTCATACAGAGCATGGTTTAAATAATCATTGTCTCAGTGTTTGTTGTTCTTGTGTTGCATTTCTGTGTTTCTGCTCCGAGCATTGCCAACTGTTACAAAATTCTGTTGTGCAGGACAAGAGATAAACTGCAAGGAAATTTGTTATTTTGTCAGCAGGGGTGGAAGGAGGGGGGGTTGCACTGAAGGGGGAGAAGCAGAGGGGTGCTCTGGTGGAGGGAGGTGCTGGCAGGATATCCAAATGTAAACAAACCGAGGCCCCTTCTTAGCTCACTGCCCTGAACATGTAGGTTAGTCACTCAACCTGTCGTTTCCTCACCAAAAAAAAAGCATGTCCACATTTTTATTCCAGTTTGAACATGCATACAGGTATCTGTCATCACAATCCCTTTAGTCCAAATTGTTGAGTCATTACGACTGCTTTGGATGGCTGACAGACGACCAGGGGCCAGATTGTCATGTCTGGACTTCTAATACTTCCTCTGAGTGCACTTCTGCAGAATGTATTATACAGACATAGTTGAAGATTACAACACTCACATCACACCCTGACACCGGTGGAAGAGGCCTATGGAATTCTTAGCTCTGCTGTAATCCCCCCCTCTGTGGGCCTCAGCTTGGCCTCCACTGGTATTTGCATCTTTTAAAATAGAGCCCCTTGATTTGAAAGCACTGGCCCGGGAGACAGCCAGGTAGTATATGTGCATTTTGAATATGTGAATTAAGTCTCATCTGTTTTGTTTTTTAAGTAGTAGAGAGCGATAGAAATATTTCGTGAGAGAAAGTGTAATCAGATGCCTTCATAGGTTCAAGCAGGACGTGTGAAAGCAAACAGGGTTTTGTTTTCAAAAGAATGTATATTCTTTTTTGGGGATTATCTGTGAAGGCCTTGATGCTTTGCAAGCTCCTCATTTTACGGAAACAAAATAATCTAGAAATGTTTCCCGTAACGTGATTCCAAAAGAGGAAGATGAACAAGGAAGACAACAGCATATTGCTGTGATACACCTCTGTGTTGCACTGTAAGCCTACACCCAACTGTGAGGCATGATGTGAGTGCTGTAGCATTGCTAATATGTATGGAGCTCAGGCAGAAGGCCCCCGACCTCCTATTGAGTTTGTCTTTCTTCGTGTCATTCTTTATGATGATGTGATGAAAAAAACTGACAAGATCACCAGCTTCCATTGAGCCTTGTGTCAGCGTGCTGATCAAGGGCGTCTGGCAGTGAGCAAACGAGAACAACCTGTTCTTTAAAAAAACAGGTTATAAGATTATGAAATGAAATGTTTTCACAGATACATGGAGGGCCAAAATTCACTTTGACACACTGACTGCTTTACACATGGGCCAGGGGGGTCCTGTTGGAGAATTACTGGCCATTTGTTCCACATTAGATACGAAGAAGTGAACTGTTGGAGGCACAAAGTCTGTGATTCTTCGCTGCCTCTCTACTCCACACACTGGAGCCAACGTGTTTGGAGCTGTGTCTGTTTCCAGTTTATTTTGTGAAAAAGCCCTGGGTGTGCCATACAAAAAAGCTGTCCTACTGTTTAAACACCGGCCATACTCAAGCACCATTCTTTGATTGCCGTTTGCATAATTTCATCTCCTTTATTGTATTTACACTACCATTTTGTGACTTAAATGGTGTGTGAGTGGGTGAGAAATGTGAAGTGGTGCATGCAGCCTTCATTCATCATGTTTGCAAAAAGCAGGGTCGGTATTGATCTTCTTAGAATGTCGCCTCTCTCTAGAAAGCTAACGGTCAGATACCCAAGACTGGTGTTTTAGCAAAGGTCATCAGTGATATTCAGGGTTAAAGGTAAATGTTGCTTTAACATTAGTGTGGCTACTGCTGCTGCGTCTCTGTCAGCATTGTTAAACAGTTGAATTTGTCATATCTGTTAAGTAACAGTGTTTATTGTATTCAAGTCACTTTTAAAGCAGAAACCCCACCAGTTCCAGCTTCTCAAATGGGTTTTTTCTTAGTCTTACATGACAGTAAACAGAATACTGATTTGCTTTAGATTGCTTTAGTTGTCCAAAGTTTAATGATTACCATTTTTCACTATTTGCTGATGTTTTTTTTAGAGCAAACAATAAATCAAGAAGTTTTTTTCTCTATTAGCTCAGCGCCACAAGTCTCCAAGAAGTTCCTGTTAATTTTCTGTACTCATTAATGCTTTGTTTGTAGGTAATTGATTTAACTACATTCATTCATACTTCATTTTTCATTTACATTACATTTTGGACAGCTTTTCGTTTAAGATATTCACAATAAATAAGGGAACATTAGGGACAGGGATATTTTACTGTCTCTGGGTTGTGCCTGAATATGTACAGAGAGTCCGAGAAGAGGAGTTAGAAAGCATGTAGCCTACGTGTGGTTGTAGCAACAGGGGTGGGTGGCTCGGGCATCTGTGTAATTCTGGCTCTCAGCACAGGACAAGAATAGAACGAGTTGAAGCACAAGCTCAATGTCAAAGATCTAGAGAGAGGGGTGGGGGCTGCATAGCGGACATTCAAGTTCGGAGTTTGTAGGCTTTCAGTGGACTGGAGCCAGGGAAAGTGTGGGTAATTACAGTCAAATCAAATGTGGTTTCTGGTTAAGATAACAGCATAGTGTTTGATTACTATTTAGACATCAATTCATATAGAAATAGACATATGGGAATTCAGTGAAGATCTGTGTTAATTAACTTGTATGTGCTGTTTTTCTAGGCTTATTATTATTATTATTATTATTATTATTATTATTGCCACTCTTGGTTAATTTTGTTATGTATTATAGCCAGTACTCAGATGCAAGCCAAGAGCCTTTAGGGAAATGTTTAATGGGAAAGTCTGAGCATCGTTCAGCTCCACCTTAAAACTGGTCTGCCTGAGAGGTGGGATGAGCCGGTCTCCCTCCTCCCTCTCCCCCAGCAGTGGGAAAGTGTGTCAGTAGGACAGAATGTCCACATGGGCTGACAGGCTACAACACCCGAGTGACAGGTGACTCAGCCAATACCAAGGAGGCTGCGAACGCCACTCAGCCAGTGGGAAAGAGAGAGTCTGAGGAGGGTGGGGTGTCAGGCTTGCTAGAGTGAGCCCGCTGAATGAGTGTTGTGAGGAATGCTCGCAGCAGACTAGAGTTATATAATTGTGAGAGATGAGGGAGGGGTGGAGGGGAACCTGAGAGAAAGAGGGGAAGGGAGGGAGGGAGATATTTTTCCATTGCATGCCGGCAGCTGCCCTGATCAGTTGGAGTATTTTAGTCAACCGTTTTAGAAAAGAGACAGCCGGCTCTGTCATTAAAAAGGGAAAAGAAGTGGAAAGTTGTGTTTTCCAGCAGCTGAGAGTGCAACAATTCCTCCTCAATCACACAAAACTAAGTGCTTTTCCATAAAACGTCCTCACAAGTAGCACAAGTGGGATTTCGTAAACCAGTCAAAGATTGCACAGATAACAAGACTGAACAACAGTCTAATAATATAGTTGCTGTTATTTTTCTTCTTGGTCAAGAAAGAAGGAGTCTCTGTTTAAGTGTCATGTGTGCAAGTGTCATGTGATTCCCTATCTGTTTGTGTACTCTGTTCCCTCATGGGGGCCCCATGCATGAGCAGACACAGTTCATGGCAAGTTATCTTCTCTTGTACTGTATGTGAAAGAAAAAAATGTGTGACTTAATTAATGCTTCATTGTTGATGTGTTTTCGTCTTTGATTACTACACTCGGATACTGGATTTTTTCTGTTTCACTTTCCAAAATGTGTTAATAATTTCTTAATAATATTAAGAAGAAATTAAACATGATTTAAGCACATGCTTTTCAATGTATTACATTCAACAACACAATGTGAAATACAGCAGAGGGCATAAAGCATCATAAAAGAAACCAAAACGACACAAATACACCAACAAACAAAAAAACATAAGAGAAAAATGGTTATGTTAAACATGAAACATTATTTCATGAGTTTTGCTAGCATGGGATTTACAGATAGATGTGTTAACCACAAGGACTGGGCTCAGGATCACAGACTGCATTCAAAGGGGACTTAAAGGCGACCTTACAACAACTCAAAATCTCCCAGAGAGGGCAGTCAAGGATAGGTGTAATATAACAACTCAACAAAACAGAAATTGTTTAAAGCCTCACAGCTGCATTTTGTATCAGCTGGAAGCAGGAGATGGCCTTCTAATAGAGCTCAGAGTACACAGAGTTACAGCAATCTGACAAGATAAAACCATGTGTGACCTTTTTTAAGGTCTGCAAAAGATACAAAATAAACTTCATTTTGGCTAAGGTTTATAGCTGGAGAAAACATGATAGCACAACATTAATGACCTGCACAAGAAAGAGAGACAAAAATTGTGCCCGAAAAAACCTGGCTGGCTTGTATTATAGTGATGGAGAAGTTGCCAAGTATTCAAATAAAAGGCTTTCATATTTTGTGTCAGTAAGTAGGAAGTTCTGTTACATCCACTATCGGGAATTATGTGACACAGGATAATTTGGCCATCTTGTCAGGTTTAAGTGGGGCTAACTGTACAGCTGTATAACCTTTGCATATCATTGGAAATGTATGTATGAATATCCCCAAAGGGCTGCATGGAAAGCATTAAAACACATGTCCATGACTACTGGGTAATGATAGAAAAGACAGGGGGCAAAGAGGAAGAGGCCCTTTCAAATGCAACTTAACAAACTTTAACCAGTTAGGCAAAGTTCATCACAATTAGCAGTGATCAGTAAATCATTATTCATTTTGATAAGAATAGTTTTAGTGCTGGCGCCGAATATATTCCGTCCGTACGGCTTCAGGGACCGTGTGTTTATGTCTGAACGAATGTATCATGTGACTCAATATTGTGTCAGTGTTTAGATATGTACTGTTTTGACAGAAATCCATACAATTACTCAATAGTGTCCAACAAGCCAAACATGTAACAACTGCACTTCACTAAGCAGATGTTGACTAACCTTAGGTTCACTTTCTTTGTAAATTTGAGACACATTAGGCGGCAGCTTTCTGACGTCTCTTGTCAATGTTGTTTTTGCTCCTGCAGCTCAGATCGAGGTCATCCCCTGTAAGATCTGTGGGGACAAGTCCTCAGGAATCCACTATGGAGTCATCACCTGCGAAGGCTGCAAGGTGAGAGGGAAACGGAGAGTAAACTGGGCTACTAAACTTAACTTCAGCCAACCTGTTTCATCTCAAATGAGCATGCCATTTACAGTATTTGTATGTGCTTGTGTGTATCTAGGGTTTCTTCCGTCGCAGCCAACAGAACAATGCCATGTACTCTTGTTCCCGCCAGAGGAACTGCCTAATTGACCGAACTAACCGTAACCGCTGCCAGCACTGCCGCCTACAGAAGTGCCTGGCTTTGGGCATGAGCAGAGATGGTAAACACACACACACACACACACACACACACACACACAAAGAAAGAACACACAGTTCCTTCTTTACACACTTCCTTTAACCATGTCATTCAGTAGTAGACTTAAACATTTGCCACAACCGAGATTTCCCCTTATCTCACTCACATGGGGGGATTTTAGTAGATGTCTTTCTCCAGTCAATCTCAATGCATGTGCTGGTTTCATTTAAAGGTGAGACCAGGAGAATTTGAAATCCTCAGCAGAAATGTTTCACATCAGCTGTCGTTAGAGGGCCCGCCACTTGTTGCCCTCTTCTGTAGGTTACAGAGAGAAAACAAATACACTATACAGACTGAAGAGGTGCTCAACTGTCATCACACAAACTGGATACAGGGACTGGAACATTTAGTACTTGTGGATAAGGTGACAGAAGTGTGTGTGTCAAAATATCTTACTATTAGACTGAGGAAACGGCTTTAGAAAACAAATGTGAAATGTATTATGTTGGGCCACAGCAAAATTATAATATCTCTGGACCAAGGTAAAGAAATGTGGCATTAAAATATTTAATTATCATCAATATTTATTTTAGCCATGTATTTACAGTTACTTGTAAGATGTTTGTCTACTATAATGAAATGTATTTTCTCTCTGCAGCGGTCAAGTTCGGTCGTATGTCCAAGAAGCAGCGTGACAGCCTCTACGCTGAGGTGCAAAAACACCAAAAGTCCCAGGAGTGTGTGGGTTCTGGAGGCGGAGGGTCTACTGCTCTATCCTTACCAAAGGAGGACGGCATGTGTGGCGTTGGTGGGGAGGATGGCGAAGAGGGTCTGAGCCGGTCCTACAGCAGCGGGGGCTCCAGCTCCACCCTCAGCGACCTGGATGACATTGCAGCGCTGCCGGACCTGTTCGACCTGCCGCTGACCCCCGAGGAGGCCAGCGAGTACTGCAGCCTGGAGCTGCTTGGCGGAGGAGCCAGCACCGGCAACACCTCCAACTCATCGTCCGCTTCTTCCTCTTCCTCGTCCTTGTCTAATCAGAATTCCCCGCAGCAGACTATGCTGGATGGAGCAGACAGCAACGGGATCCAGCTCCTGCACACACACTCTCACACGCACCTGCTGCTGGCACACACACATGCACTTCTGGACCATCTGCCTGATGACTGCTCGATATCAGACCTTGGTGAGTACTGACAATGATTTCTTCTTTTATTCACTCATTACTCATTATCACAAATACAAGATTAACAAAACAAACAGGAAGCAAGCAATATGATAGTCAGAAGATGTTCAATAGTGCAGCTGAAATACAGCAACGGTGTTTTTAGAGGTAAGAAGCATAAGCATTTTTAGAAAGCTGTCTCCTGAGACCTTGAGAAAGAATACATTTGTATTTTACTTTACATCTTTATGTTTGCAGGCAACAATAAACTAGCTCTAAATAGGGCTCTGGGGACTTTTAAAGGAAGCAATGAGTAAATATTGTGACCGGTGGATATTATGAGTGCAGGAGGTGGAAAAGATCCCAACAGCTGTGGAGATAAGATTAATAAAATATGCCATTAGCACTCAATCTTGTGGAGGTCATCAGTTGCAAACGCAACAGCGGAGTGGTGCAAGGTCACACTGCACTGTTACACTCTGCTACACTCTCTTGTCATCAAAGCACAAACCTGCTACCACCACAAACAACCCGAGTGAGAAAAACACTGATGTTTATTATGTAAATGCTTTTTATTTATTCACAGAACGCATCACTCAGAGTATTGTTAAGTCTCACCTGGAGACATGTCAGTACAGCGCTGAAGACATGAAGAGATTCACCTGGGTACAATACACACCTGAGGAAACACGTGCTTTTCAAACCAAGGTACATACTGCACACTTGAAACCCCACATATGTAAAGTCGCAAACTTTTATAGCATTAAAACATATCAATACTAGATCAGAGTAACAGCTCAGTATCACAATAACAGATATAAACATAAAAGTAACCTAATTAGCTTACTTTGTTGATATTTAGTTTTTCAGTGAGTAGGCAGAGGTTAGATCGGAAAAAGAAATCTGAATTTGATCTGATGTTTAACAACTACTAAGAACATATTAATGCTAACCTGAATTCGATGGACTTGTATGACTGACATCTCTTCTTTGTGTCTCTTTCTCAGTCAGCAGAGTGGATGTGGCAGCAGTGTGCACACCACATCACAAATGCAATTCAGTATGTGGTAGAGTTTGCCAAACGCATTGCTGGCTTCATGGACCTGTGCCAGAATGATCAGATTATATTGCTGAAAGCAGGTCAGTGTACAGTCCAAAATGCTCACATCTCAAATACCCAGTGCACAGAATGAATTCTTCAGAAGTAAACTGTATGAAACTTGCTAACTTTAGTTCCTTCCTGTTTTTTTCTTGTCTCCAACCTTCTACCTTTGCCTTGTGTACCATCTGTTTATGTGTTTTAATAAATTGCACACCTGGTTCGAACATCTGGGAGAAAAACAAAATTCTGATGTGTTCAACACACACATAAATTTATATATCTGTGACATAACATGCATATACTTGACAATGCATTTACTCTTTGTAAATTGTTTGAACTTTTAAAAAAAATCTTTGTGGATATCCATGTTATCCTGTTGATTTTTAAATGGTTCAAAATGTCATATGCTGTGCCCCAATCTGGATCAAAATTATTTACATTTTGTATGTTGTGTTTCGTACATGTTGGAGTATCTTGGGCACTCTCTGTCCATCCCTCCCCATTCCTTCTCTCTCTCCATCTCTCGATATCTTTGCCTCTGTCTGTGGCTACCCTCTCAGGCTGTCTGGAAGTCCTGCTGATACGTATGTGCCGAGCTTTCAACGTCAGCAACAGCACCATTTTCTTCAATGGAAAGTTTGCGCCGGCACAGTTCTTCAAAGCACTTGGTGAGGCTCAGATGGGGATGTAGTTGTTAGCGCTAAAGCATTCATATAATCGACAGGGTCACACGTGAAAGCTTCTTAAGTTTTTTTTATGCAAGTTAGAAAGTCAGATGCCTTTTTCACAGGCATTGTGCATTAATTACCATTAATGCCTAAGAAAATGCCTCAGCTCCTACTGTTCTCAATCCATATCTTACAGAGATACTTCTTCATTGACTAACAATTAATTATCTTAAATGACTTGACAGTGTTAATTGTTCTTAAAATGACTCTATAAGACAGCAATTGGAGTTTCAATCTCATGTCAAAAGTGGTTTCTTAAAGCCAGAACTGGCCTTGAAGAGGGTAATTGAAAGTCTCCTGCTGAATCACCAGAACTGTGTAACAATATCAACCCTAATGGAAAATGTAAAAACAAACCATAAAGATGCAGCAGTAAACAGTGTGATAAACTCATTTAAGGGTAAATTACCCAAGTTGTGCCACTTAAAAAGCTATATTACAGCCGTATTTGTCTGTGAGCTGTTTTTAACAGATGTTTGAAAACACTGGGATCCTCTGACTACTGAGAGATCATGCAGACAGTTACAACTACTGAATTTTACAATAAGAAGAGCCAGAGTTAGAATAACCCAGAATAATCCCAGGTCATCTCTTGGGTCAGTTGTGGAATTAGGCAGGACTATTAAAATCTTTAAGCTATTATTTCTGACAATTAACGTATCCATTTCCTGTGTTTATGCAGGTTGTGACGACCTGGTCAGTGCAGTGTTTGACCTGGGAAAAGGACTGTGCCGTCTACAGCTGTCTGATGAAGAGATGGCTCTGTTTAGCGCCGTCGTCCTCCTATCTCCTGGTGATTATCTTTTTTTCCCTCTTTATCTTTCTCGCTCAAAATTGTAGCAGTCTATTTCATTCTGTTCGGTCCTTGGTAGAGAAGGTCACACTGATCTTCAAGAGTAACTGTAGGATGTCCGTTTGCAACACACATTTGACAAAATATATTGCTTATTGTGTTTTCTGTGTGAGACATCTAATATATTTTCATTTGATTGAATGGTGTGGCCATAAAAAAACTGAATATTGAATAATCCACTCAGTGTAAAGATCTTACTCACAATATACAAGTCAGACAGTGTGGCATATGATTTTAACAACCTTTAAGCTTTTTAAGGAGAAACAAAATTGTATATTAAGGGTTTTATATTTTCTCTCTGTAGATCGACCCTGGCTAACAGAAGGTCAAAAGGTTCAGAAACTCCAGGAAAAGGTCTACCTGGCTCTGCAGCACAGTCTACATAAGAGTGGCGCTTCTGATGAGAAACTGGACAAGGTAAAGACAAGCAGCCACGACTCCTGTAAAACACAGATGTACTCACATAAAGACACACACTTACCTTTGCATATCTTCTGTCCCCACAGATGGTGTCCAAGCTGCCCATAATGAAGTCTATCTGCAACCTCCACATTGACAAACTCGAGTTTTTCCGTTTGGTCCACCCGGACACCGCCTACAGTTTCCCACCGCTGTACCGGGAAGTGTTTGGCAGCGAGATGTCTCTGCCGGACTCCACCCATGGCTAGACAGACAGACAGACAATCGAGAGAGATGGAGAAAGCGTACTGAGAGGTAGGGAAGCTAAAGAAGAGACAGAGTAGGGAAGAGATGTTGAAGCTCAACAACCAGCAGTTGAAAGACAATCCAGGACTTTAAATACTCCGTCTCCCATGATCCCAAAGTAGTCCTCCACTTTCTCAGCAGGCAAAGCACCTTACACTACAGACCACACATGCTCATGGTCTTCTGCATATTGTAGCATTAACAACAAGCGGGTGGGCATTGTAATAATAACACAGCAGCCCACTAAGCATGAGACAGCTCCAAGCTCTAACACTTGTTGAACATCGGATCCGCTGTGGATCACCCAACCAGTTATGAATGTACCTCATCGATGAGCACCAGTGCACAAGCCAGAACCTAACAACAGCGAATGTACAACCCTGCAACTCTGAGAGTTTTACACATAGTATTAGAATGAAATTAGAAACTTGTGTTGATCAACAGGTCTCACTGTTAATAAAGCTCTCTATATTAATACATCTCAGTATGGTACACATGCGTATTCATACAGACAATATCCTCGTGCTGACCAGAATTTAGGGACCAAGATCATGAGTCATTTTCTCTGATATGAAAAGAAACACAGATACGATTAATCAGCTGAGAACCAGTTCCACACACATTTAGACAGTGTTCGGTGCTGCCTCTTTGTGGGCTCTTGTAATGCAATGAGAAACCTCAGTCCCCACACACCCTTTTCCTTGTAAATGCCACTTAGAGACAGGACAGGATGAAATTATCTTTAATTTATATACACATTTATAAGCAAACTATTTTAAATAAGAATGTAAATAGATGACTATATAAATATATGGAGAGAGTTAGAATGTGTGAGTTTAGTTCAGAGAGAAAGAGAGAGAAAAGTGGATAGTAAGATTTAGAGAGGGGGAAAAAAAGATGGATTTTTCACGAAAGCGGATATTTGGACTTTCCGGACAATTTCCTCTCTTGACAGTACTCTCAGGTTTCCATGACAACAACCCCCTCTTGCCCCAAATGCAAACCCAGCGGGGTTAGGCACGGCCATCACGCAAGCGAAGGGGTGGACACTTGTTGCAGACGCAACACAGCAGGGGTGGCAGCGTACTCAAACAAAGGCGGAGAAACATTGCCTTTTTCTTGCATTTAAACTGAAAGATCTCAGTGTGTGGTGTTGTTGCTGCCGCCCCCCACACACACAACACACACTGCTTCAAGAGAGAAGTGGACATACAAGACACTACGGAAAAGACAAAGACTTCATGAACTGTATAATAAAATGGGATACACAGGGTTTCTCTGCCTGTTTCTAACCAGCAGTCAGTACAATAGGTGTAGTATAATTGTCTTTCACTCATAATGTTTCAGTTGGTTAAAGGCCGGGACGACTATGGTCCATAATGTGTATCATAAACCCTCCTCGCTGGTTGGAGCAACTGTATTATTTTGTACATTTGCTGTTCCTCTTACCTTAGGTCCCAAACCCAACACCTGCAAGCACTTATATTTTCCTCTTCCTCATTGAACACTAGTGTAAGGCCAGACAGAGCTACCAGCTGCCCCCCTGAGTTGGGCCTCAATGCCAGTAAGACTTCATAGTTTTCAGTCAATTAGTTTTGTTTTTTATTCCATATCTGTCACACAAAGCCACCTACAACTGTTTACATTTTTCATGAACATAAATTACACGCTTTCTGAAGGTTGCTATAGCATTTAGATGATGAAAATGTCTTACTTGGGGTGCTGTGAAGTTCGCAAGCAGAGTCAGAGGACCTGCTGCCTGCCGCTCAGGGAGCTAGCTGTGATCTCTCGTCCCATTATTACCAATGTTGTCTTTTAGCCTTGTGCTCCTACAACCTCTGCACCTAAGATGAGACCCATAACCATAATCACTGTGGACGTAAGTTCTATTTTTGTGAATGTTACTCACAAAGTGTCAAAGCCCTTCCCTTTTGTCCTAATATTGTAACATGAAATTTATGAGACATAGGAATAAAAAAAAAAAGAATCAGTTAGAGTTAAAGATTTCATTATTGGGGTTTAATGTTTCTTTTGCTGTGATTTTCATTTATTTGTCAGTCTTTTATCCACCTTTTTCTTTACGTGTCTCCACTTTTGACTTGTAAAGTCAGTGATCTATTTTTTTTAAATTAAAGAAAGATTAGGAAAGTACAAACAACAAAAGAATAGTTTGTCTCCCTTCTCTTTCCCTGTATGACAAAATGTACAAGAGGTATATTACTAGTCCACGAGTAACGGAGTCACATAGCGCAATACATATTGTTGCCCAATGGGATACGTTATATGTGGTTTTAAGAATGTAATAAATGGTTTCTTTTTCTTTTGAAATGTTTCATCGAGTCTTATTTGAACTTGAATTTGACTTTCATGTTGATATGAATGTAAAGAGTCTTTCCATATTGTTGCCAGATTAGACGTCTTTAAAATCACTGATCTCAGGTTATAATTCTGAAAATGTACATGGCACGCAACCAGTCTAATGTTTTGAATCCAATATGAGGATTTGCTGCTTTTCAGGTGACATGGCATACATCAAATATTTTTTTCCTAACATTTAAAGCTGAGTGTAAAAGTGATTTCTTCACCATGGAAACACTAGTCTGACAAAAAAAAAGTCTTAACTTCTATCTACTTTAAAAATAGATATATTTGGCTTCCAACCACGTTTCAAAGTCTACAGATGACCTTGAGTTAAATAGATTAATCTAGAAAGTAATAGACCAATTAACAGCTTGTGAAATTAAGAGAAGGATGTTTGGATGCATGATTTGTGTCCGTGTGTGTCTTGACCCACTTTATCCACTAGGACGGAGCCTCCCACATGAAGCTGAGGCCAGGAAATTGTGGTTGCCTAGCAAGTTTCACATCTACGGAGCAAAGTTTGAAGACGTGTTGCTCGGCTGCTGTCTGCTGTGAACTGTTAACCCGCAGCAACGAACTTATTTTAAAACACATTTTCCCCGTCGAGGGCCAGGTGGCAACACTGACCGTGCAAGATGTCGGTCGCAGGATTTAAAAAACAATTTTACAAAGCAAGTCAGGTAAGCGTGCTACTTTTTTTATCATTAACCGGTAGCTTAGCTAGCTAACTTAGCTAACACTCTCGTTACTTTTGCTGCGAACATACGTTAGCTTTACGCTAGCTGGTTAACCAAAGTGCAAACGGTTACCGGTTATGGTTAAAATAAGTATAAAATAAGTTTTCTTAGTACGAACGCTTTAAGTTGTTGAAAAGTAACGTTATGAGACTAGCTGTGTTATTAAACTCATCAGCAACTATCAAATGTGTTGTAGCTCTCACGTAATGTCAACGTAACCCGTCAAATTAAATTAGCTAACGCTTATTTAGAGAGGCAAATTAACGTTTGGAGACATTATAGTTAACTTCGACCTAACTAACGTTAACGTTAAACTTGACTATTTACCTTTGCTTGCGTAGTAGGCGTTTGCCCTGACAGTACGTATTGAAGCTATTACTTTCATTTAGGTTAACGTTAATTGTCGTCAAAAAGTTTTTGTCCAACAAAGTTACGTAGACTTTTTCCCTGAAATTTCACTAAAAAGTACAAGATCATGTTTGTGTTTGTTATTTGTAACGTGCTGGATTGCACAATGCCTGAAGATAATTTGACCAATGTGTTGTGGTGAAACCATAGTTAAAATCACAAAACACATGTTTCCGCGATTCATAAGAATGCTGTCGTCTCTCAGCTGTAGGCGTGTTTCACACTATAGGACTGGGCTGAACTGTGAGCACCTACCTATCTTGCAAAATCTTGTTTTTATCTTAGCAATACTGTTTATTGCTGAATTGTTCATTTTAGAATATAACTCCAAATATAGCATCCATGTAAAATGTAAAACACAAGTTAACACGGACATCTGGATCGCTCTTGAAGCTTAGAGAAGCAAGTCAAATATTTAAACACTTGAACCTTGATGCCATGTTCGTCAAATGCATGATTGCCCGATTGTGTACACACATTCAGTTGTCTGTGTTTAAATATCACAGCCTTGCCTTTGTTTCTTTTGAATATCTTGGATTTAGTGAGCCAGGTTTGTATTTCGCTTCCAGATCTCACATAGTTCTCATTCCTGGAAAATGGAGTAGTTGGCTCTTGAAGCTCAACAAGACATGGCATGCAAAACCGGTGGCCTGTGTTGTGATGACACCTGCCTTACAACCAGTCTTTGCTTTGGCCTAACGTTATGCAATATGCAAGCCCCTACTCCTTGCTCAGTGGGTGTATAATGGAATCCTAGTTATGTGAATACTCTGCCCAAACCAGGTTCCAGTTCTAATGTAATCCAGTATGTCAACATTTGGGATGTTGGGACATACAGTATAGCTGTAAACATATAGGAGGTATACTGAACATCCTGCCTGCCCTGTATTCACGCAGGCCTGGCCAACAAGTGTTGCTGAAAGAAAAAAAAACAGGTTAGAGTTCCATAATTTAATTGCCTATCAGGGTCCACGTCATGTCGCCATAAAAATATACTTTGCTCAATGAGTCATTGAACAAAGTAATTGTCAGCGAAGTTGCTAAGCAAACATATAAAATTGACATTGTGCACCTAGTATTTATTATGCATTACGCTGTTTCATTTTATTTTACATCTTGTTATATGTATCTTGCTTTTGTCATTTACCAACAAAACTAAACCCACATGCTCTTCTTCGTGTCTAGGCAAGACCCCCTACTCCACAACAACTCTTTACCAAATCTGAGTCCTGCATCAAATCTGCTTATGAATCTGTATCATTTTGCTTTCAACCCTTTTAGGTAACAACATGTATAGATAATTTAAAGCTAAATTTCATATAACTACAACTAAAACTAGAATTTTTCCAAATGGATTAGGTCTACATACCATAGTCAGACTGGGATGGGCAGGTTTATTAGTTGTGGAGGACAACAAACCTGTGCTGGCCATTATAAAGCCAGATGGGGTGCTGAAAGTGTGTTAGTGTTTGGATTTCACACATCTACATGCAGCAACTTCACATCTGTTACCAGGGATTCATTAATTGCAATAAAAATGGTGTATTAGACTTCATAATTAGGGAACATGTGGAGCTGAGTTATATCCCATGAATCAGTTAGCAATCAGTGTGTGGGGCATTTTTAGTGTGTTTCACAAAATAACTTTGCCAGGCCTGTGTATTATATAAACTAGAGAGATTGATTGATCCATCTGGTCATAGAGTTTTATGTGCAGTGTGGTGCTGACAGCTGCACCGAGTTGTACCAAATGAGAAAACACACACACAATGAGTCTCTGTTTGGCCTGCCAGCCAACTGAACAGGATTTTAGAGTTTGTTGCTCTGGATGAGAAATGGAGAATGTATGTGCCATGTGTCAGGATACGAATTTGTGAGTGAGAGCAAGATGAAGGTAGCATGGGTGTTTAGGAAAAGTATCCATGGATGTGGTTGTAGTGTAGGAAACACAGTGTGTGTGCCGACCTGATGGGAAAAGGGAAACCCTAGTGTAATTCCTTATGGAACAGAGGCTCTCAGCAGAAAGTAAAGTCCAGTTTTCAGTACTCGCTCCTTCATACGTGTAGACTTGCAGAGGTTCCTCAGCTGACGGAAAATTTGAGAATGATGTTAATCAGGCTAAGAAAGAAGGAAAATGGTGGTTCTGTTCTGTAGTTGACCTCCCTCTGGAGGTGCATAAGTGGAAGACAGTTAACAAAAACATTTACAATATTATCTATATATATATATATATAGATAGATAGATAGATATCTTTTATAAATATACAGGAATCAATCAATCTTTTGTTTTCTTTTATAACCATGTGCAAATTGCCAAGGAGCAAAAAATGTGGAGTCCTATAAGTAATCCATGAGAGACCAGTGACTATGCTGACTTCAGTCTGCTTCGTTGCTCTGATTGCTGTGTCCTCAGATGGTGAGTGAGAAGGTTGGAGGTGCAGAGGGAACCAAACTGGATGAAGACTTCAAGGACCTCGAGAGGGTAACATGCATACATACATTTAAAGAGGTATACAACTCAGCATATGCACACAGGTATCAATCGTTGTCTCTCTCTAACCTGTATCGCCAGAGAGCAGATATCACCAGCAAAGCAGTCGTGGAAGTCATCAATAAAACATCAGAGTACCTCCAGCCCAACCCGGCAACAAGAGCAAAGCTTTCCATGCTCAACACGGTGTCCAAAATCCGTGGACAGGTGAAGAGTCCGGGCTACCCCCAGCCTGAGGGCCTCCTGGGGGAGTGCATGACTAAGTATGGACGGGATATGGGCGACGACACCAACTTTGGTAAGAAAGAGCCCTGGCAGTTAGAGGGTGGAAGAATTAGGCACGTAACGGTGTATGCTTGGAAACTGTGAAAATATATTAAACCTTCCTTAGTATAGATCCAATGATGATTATTAACATGCCTCACAATGTCACACACTCTCTAATGCTGGTGTATTTCGCTTGTGTGTGTGTACTGCAGGTGGGGCTCTAATAGACATTGGGGAGTCAATGAAGAGGATGGCCGAGATCAAGGACTCTCTGGATATTGATGTGAAGCAGAACTTTATTGATCCGCTGCAGGCAGTCGCTGAGAAGGACATCAGAGACATTCAGGTAGAATCAAAGAGGTAGTATGCTTCTGCACGTACAGGCCAGGCACTGACTAATGAGCTCTGCAGTCTGTGTCGGCTTCAGTAGTACGAAAGAAGTTTTAACAGCCCAGATGCGTAATAGTTGAATCACATGCATGTTTAAATCGTGCACATTTCTCTAAACTATCATAAACACATGAAAATACTTTATTTCATATTTTATCATCTATGACTTCCCCCCAGCACCACCTGAAGAAGCTGGAAGGCCGCCGTCTGGACTATGATTATAAAAAGAAACGTCAAGGTAAAATCCAAGAAGATGAGATCAGGCAGGCCTTGGAGAAGTTCCATGAGTCCAAAGACATGGCTGAAAGCTCCATGCACAACCTGCTGGAAACAGATGTGAGTAGCCTGTAGACTAAACTTGATTCTGTATTGCAGATGGCGTTTTTGAATCCTGCCAGACCTGTTTTGTTTATAAAATGTGTTAATAAAAATTCATAATTTCTCAGTTTACTTCCCTATGACAACTTCTGGCAAACCTGTGATTGTTCTCAGTGAGACTGATGTGCAGCTAAAATGTGTCAATTATTCAAAGTTAGATTTTTATTTGAGTAACTTTAGCAAACACTGTATATGCATAAAAGTTGCTTCTGCAGTAGTATCAGAGAGACTCTTTTAGGTTCAAGGTGAAATGTAAATAGACAGCAGCATACATATTCAGCAATATATTGAAAGAGACAAAATACAGTTACTAACTATGCACATATATTTTGCACCAAGCACTCAGATGGCTGCAGTGACTTATTTTAATTTCTGGTTAATCTCTTATTTTTCAATTAATCATGTTGTCAGCAAAGATGCTAAGTGATGTCATCATGTTCAAAGTCAACAAACATTATGTACAATAAAATCATCCATTATAGGTTTAAAGTAATAAATAACCCTAGATGAACTCCATTAGGGCTGCATGAAACATTTATACTGGCTCATATCTGCTTCTACTTGCATCAAAAATGCATTTTGCTCGCTGCTGTCAGTCTCTCAGCTAGCCAACCACATGACACATGTGGACGTTATGTGTCAGGTGACATGGATTTTTTTTAGTCCACCGTGACTTGCAATTGTGTGAACTCGTCAAACCTGTTTTATTTATTTCCCTTTTCCAAACCTGCTATAATGACATGTTTCAGAGTTGTTGTAGTTATTGTGATCAACAAAATTATATTAATGAGAGACAGAACTGCAAACAGTTAACCAGTAAAGAATGCTCTGAATTGCCACTGCTGTTTCTGTGTTTGGTCTCATTTTTAAATAGTTTGTGTGTTCATGTGCATGTAGGTGGAGCAGGTGAGTCAGCTGTCTTCCTTAGTTGAGTCTCTGCTGCAGTACCACAGACAGGCCTCGCAAGTCCTGGAGGAGCTTTCTGAAAAACTGAGAGAAAGGTCAGTGCCATGACTATTTGTGGAAGATGGCATGCCTTTTGTATGCTGAGGCTGAGTCCTCTGGCTCGTGACGAGGGATGATTCAGCAGTACCATATTTTCTTTTACCCATCTGAGTGGTTGCAAGTAATGAATGTCAAGTAGCAGCTGATGCTGAGCACAAATAACGTATTTTTACTAAACAGTGATTAGATAATTATGTTTTGGTTTGTTAGGCACAGATCATTTTGATAGAATTAGTTTTTCCTCCACTACAGAAATAAAATATTAATTTTATTTTGGAAGATTTGTCTTGCTTTTGACAACATACTTGTAGTTGTAACTGGATTATAGCCCACAAGAAAATGAATTGACATCTCTTTGTTTAAACATTAACATTCCCTACTTGTGAGCTCAGACAGGTTTTTTTATTCTGATTGTGTGCAGGGTGAATGACGCTCAGTCTCGTCCAAGACGTGAATACACACCTAAGCCCAGACAATCCTTTGACTATGGAGAGGTAGAAGACTCTAACGGTGGATACTCGCCAGCAACAAGCCCTTCAGCTTACTCTGCCGGTAAACATACGTGTGTGTGTGTGTGTGTGTGTGGCCTAAGGCCTATATTGTGTGTGTTTGTGTCAGGCCTACTCCCAAGGAGGCATGTGTGCAAGTCAGTTTCTTTCTTAAGACTGATGTTTTTTCTTCTGTGACATAAACCAGCCCCAGCACAATATCCAGTTCCATCCTCCCAAAGAACCTCCATCAAGAGCAGACCGCGTGAGTGAGACAGACGAAGAGAATGTGTCATTTACACAGAACTAGAAAGTTTCACTACTTTCACTCACTCTGTTGCACAACTGTGTGGCAGAGAGGTATATGCATGTCTGCGCCATGGTAAAGTATTTGACTAACATTGTTGAATGGTGTTTGTTGGGCCCCACTGTGTGTCCAGTCTGTCGGGTTCCCACAACAAGACGTGACTTGCCAGACTGTGAATATTACTCTCTCTGACCAAGGCTGCAGATATATGGAATCATCTTCAAACCACAATCTTTGTTTTACATGATCAGTGAATGTGGTATTTTAATCACTGTTTTCAGCCACATGTTTACACAATGCGATTATTCCCTGCATTCATGGTTTTGCTGAATTGTATGTATCTGACAGCCTGATCACTGACTGATGGAGCTTCTGAACCTCAAGAAAGAAAAAATCAGTACATGCCACATGGTTCATTTTACAGATATAGTCATGGGTGGGATCGAGTATCATTCACCTTCAGTCAAACACAAGAGAATGTTAAAGTGAAAAGTCTATGTCATTATGTTTGGAATAAAACAATTTAGCTATGTAACATGTGAGTACATTGATTTTGATCTTGAGCTTCAGAAGGAGTCTCCATTTCTACACTGATGACTAACTTCTAAACATTGCCTGATTGATTAACTTCCGTTTTATGGTCTATTCCAGAGTCCTCTTGATCCTGGTGATGCACATACTAATCCTGTTGAAGAGAACTATATTCTTTTCAGAAAATGATAGTATTTGTTCTTTCTCCCTTATTGCATCTTCCTACCTTTTTGTCTCTTTGCAGGTGAGCCGTGCTGTAAAGCCCTGTACGACTTTGAGCCAGAGAACGAGGGAGAGCTGGGCTTCCATGAGGGCGACATCATCACCTTGGTCAATCAGATCGATGAGAACTGGTTTGAGGGAAGCCTTCGTGGTAAATCAGGATTCTTCCCCAACAACTATGTTGAAGTGATGGTGCCCCTGTCGCACTGAAGACAGCAAGGCAAGAGGGGGACAGCAGGATGTAGAGGATAAAAAGGGGGGGATGATAGAGGATTATCAACGCTCAATAATCAAGATATATTTTCCTTAATGTAATTAAAGGGTAAACATCTCAAGACAGAAATCCAACTTTTGTATCTAGTTATTGAAGGGCTTTTTTTATTCTGTCATGCCAAGATTTAATGAATCTTTCAAAAACTGTCAGGAAGGAGGGATGTTCAGTCAGAAAAATGTAATGTTTGGGTAAGACAACATTCATTCTCTGTGCACCTGAGCACTTCGTACACTACACCTCCATCACTGGGACTGATGAGGAAAGCTCAAAAGAGGATGACATCTGTAATGACCTGTCCAGCAGTATCCACAAACACTAAGAAGTGCAACTACTTTATTCTTAACCTATTTTATATTCACAAGGTGACATTTCCTGTTCTTATATATTGTTCATATTGGCACTACACACACATGTATCTGCATGCTTTCTGTCTATGCCGTTTTCGACACTCCCAGTTTTCACTTGTGCCTTCAGCACTGTTGTCAACATGGAGGACTTGCTGCCTTTTGTCCATGTGTGAGACTATCCTCCACCGCCACCTAGTGGAACTAGAGATCATTCTTAGCTTTTTGTTTGAGTGGCACCATTATACGGCCTCTGATATTTCTCACCAAATCAACATTGGGTGGCTTGCCTTATGTTTTGGTGTCGATTTCCCTCCAAATATATATAAATCTTTTAAAATAGCTGGAGCCAGTCAGCAGGTAACATGGATTGATTGAGTACTGTATTAAATGTTTTTTTTTTCATTCTTACACCTCTGCTGATCAGAGAAACTCTTAAGGAAGTTTTACAAACATTAGCTAAGTTTATTCGAAACACAAAGTTGTTTTATAGTTGATTTCTAAAGAGCTGGAGGATGTCTATAAATACGCTTAGCTATTACCTTTCTTACACTAATGGCTGCTGAGTTTTCACTGATTTTGTTTGCCTTCAGCTCTTCCAACTGCAAATTGTACCTGGCTGCTGTTTGTCATTAAAACATACAGAGTCTGTCGTGCACAATGTTCACAAATCTGAGGTGATTACATTCAAAAACCTTGTTTTCCCTTTTTATTTACTTTACATTTTAAATACGAAAAGCATACATTTGTTTCCATTACCTTGCAACACAACTATGTAACATGTTTCACCCCCACCACAAATATTTTGCAGCATCGCACCAAAGACCTTTGCATGCATCCTTCAGTTCCTCTTTTCTCTCAGGCTCTATTGATACTGCTGGCAGTGTCACTCACAATGTTTTGTGGCCTTTTACCCAACTGTTTGTCAATGAAATTTCAGCCTGTGATTTGTTTCCTCCTATAGCACTGGGGTATGCTTGGCTTTAGTACTCTAATTTATAATTTGGAGCATGGAAATTAATCTGATGTGTTTCGGGTGTTTTTGTACCTGCCTCAGTTGTCAGGCTGAAACTATGCACTCGACCTGACAGAAAATGCGATCTCCCAACGACGGTGTTCTGAACTTACTAATAATGAGGAAGGCCTGTACACAATACCCAATTTCAGTTTCAATTAAGCCTATTACAAGCTGACTGTGAACTGTGAGGGTTTGCGCTGTTCACTAAAATACCAACTTTCTCCTCTTGTCATGATCCCCTTGTTAGACCGCCCCCCGCCCCACTCATCTCTCCCATCTCTGTTTAGACTGGGAGCGGAACAGACAGGTCTTTTCAGAAAGGAAGGGCACACAGCAGTGGATTATGCCCTCCCTCCCCCACTGGTCTTTATTCACCACCTGCCCCCCATACTCCTACCCCCTTTCTCATCATCGGCCCCATTCCACTCCCATGGTGCCTCTGGAGCTCAGTCTCCTGGTCCATCCCTGGAATAATCTCCTCATTGTTGTCATAGTATGTGCCTCTTAAATGTTGTGTTTGCATGCCTCCTATGTTATTCATGTTATGTATAGGGCCAGTGGGCTTTGGCTGTGCAGAGTTATAACTGAGGTTCAGGTGTGGGTTTACATGCCTCATTACACTTAATCAAAAGCCTGGAGTTTGAGAGGGTAAGGGGTTCAGGGCGAGCTATTACGCAGCTTGTGTAATGTTATTGATGATGAATAATGTCGTGGAACAAAGGGCGGAGATCAATTTTTGTGTGCTGCTGCTGTCACATCTGAAATAGTTGTCTGACTGCCGCGGCTGACATTGATTGTAACACTACATTCTGTGATGACTCGTATTGCATCCATACCTGGTGTTTCGACTTTGCAATATTGAAGAATTAAGTATTAGCAGACTTTAAAGCTTTATTGTATTACGCTTAATGTTAATGGCATTTTCTGTGTTAAAATGTAAGTGCTTCGCATGTCTTCATTACAGCTTCTCTGTCTTAGGCAACGCCTTAGATCTTTATAACTGTGACACTGTGGGGAGACAAAAATGGGATTATCATGGATTGTCTTTAGAATATATGGATTACCTCTATACTAAATGTAATCTTCTGTGTATTGTATATTTTTGTTACAATGTAAAGGGAAATGGATGCTGTTCATTCGCTTCTTCAAATAAATATAAAGTAATTTGGCTCCCATGCAGTATGTCTTTACAATTACAGCCCTGTCACTGAACTGGTCGTTTTAAATGCATACAATTTAATGATGGTGTATGTACAATGATGCAGAAAATATCATAGAGGTGCAGGATCATCTCTTTTTACATGAAGCCCACCGGATTCTTATTTCGATCCATCCATTGATATTTGTTCAATAAACATCTCTATACTTGAAAGATTTATCCCCCAACCATCCGATTTTTTTATCTACACAACCACGCGTCTGCATGATCCCCAGACACAGCAGGCTTCACCAGCCAGCTGTTGGATTATTGCCACAGCACTATCTCATCGGGGAAGGCGTGTCACTCCCAGAATTAGACAGCGCCCCTTTGTCCTCTGTCGGTGCCCAGCCAGCGACACTCATGGCGGCTGCACCCGTCAGGCAGCGCTCCGGGCCAGGGGGACCCCGGGCGCAGCTCCCGCCCTGCTACTACGAAGGATACCTGGAGAAGCGAGCGCCGAAAGAAAAGGTAGGTTCGCCCGGTGCAGGTCAAGTGCCATGTTTCTACTGCATGCTGTGGGTAGCGGTGGTCAGTGTGCGTGTGCACTGACTGATCTCCAATTCCCAGAGAGATGTCAACTTCCTTATTGTGTTAAAATGGGCGACGCGATCCTGCAACACTGATTGTTTCACATTACGGATCACAGATTTGTTGGGCTGTTTGTCTGTTTTTTAAGAAGCTGACAGGGAAAGCATGCAACAATTCATGGCTGAATTACGACGTATGAATCGTGGAAAGCCGACCGCTGTCAAAACGTTGCATGCCATTTAAATCACATCACCAACGATTTATGACTGTATTCCTTATCTTAATAGCAAGACTTCGGTGTCCCATACTGTATGTCTGCCAAGCATTTCCATCGCCCAGAATTCACTGCTGACTCAGAAAATGTCTTTTGACATATTGTTCTGAGAGCCTGATCGCTGAAGTGCAATGTCTCAAATACAGACTAGAGTGAAGCTGATTATACCCCTCAATAATTCTTTTGCATATTGTTTGTTTTATATATAAAGATGATAAAGACTGGGATACCCCCCACCCTCTCTCATTAGGCTAATTTTAATGCAATATAGACATGTGATGCGAGGCTGGCTCAGGTGCAGGGGATTGGACTGATCCATAGCCACAGACTGACAGCAGCTGTGTCTGCTTCCTATCTATCTCTTGGGACAGGAAATGTGGGGGTGATAAAAAAAGGGAAATATCCATTACACAGATGTGAGAAAAACAGCACGGTTTTTGCAACTGCAGTGTATCCCCTTATTTAACTGCTTGCTTCTGTGTGTGACAGGCATTCAGGCGGCTGTGGACCTGTCTGTGCGGGAATTCTTTGTATTTCTTCAATAACGCCAAGGACACTCATGTGAGTTTCAGCCTGTATGCATTTAGGTTTTTGTGCATCATACTGTGTTGACACTGAAACGTGTTTGTGTGTGTATGTGTGTGATACAGTATGTGGAGAAGTTGGACCTCAGTGGGTTTGTGTCCCTGAAGGACGACTGCAGTCGGGACAGAAACCTGGAGGCCGCCAGACTCATCCTGCGCATGAAGGATGGAGAGACCAAACTCACAGTAATGCCACTCAACACACGCACACACACACAAAAACACACATGTACAGGCACGGGCACAGGCCTAAATTATAATGAAGACTTATTGCAAGGTGTAAAAGTACTGTTGTCTTTTCCAGGCACCTAACTTGGAATCAAGGGAGCTGTGGAAAGGTTTCCTCTACTCCGTCGTAGATGTAAATATTCATCTTTTGCACACCTGCATCCTTCTACCAATCTGTCTCTTTCTTGTGCTGTCTTATTAAATATTTCCCCCCGTTGTCCCAATCACAGCTGAATGTACCATCCTGTCTCACGTTGCTGCCGGGACAGCTGCAGATGCTGAAGGAGGTGGTGGACAAAGAAAGGTCCAGGCGGAGAACTCGCACTCCCACCCGTGCCCCTCCCTCACCACTTTCCGTGCCTTTAGTGGGAGAGATCCCACCGTGAGTTCTCCTAGGTGTTGTATTGAGAGGATACACTGTGTGCATGACTGTATTACCATTAATTGTGTGTGTGTGTGTGGCATGCAGGTGTTTTCGCCCAGTGTCTCGAACAGAGGCTGAAGTCCTCTTAGAGAGACACCCAGACTGTGGCAACATGTTGCTCCGTCCAGGCAGAGATGGATGCTCACTGGCTGTCACCACTCGGCAGGACCTCAATGGGTAAAGATCTGCAGAACATCTGGACACCACAGCTGCAAATATCGCAGACACAACATTCAGCGCCGACGTTACAAACTTTCTGTTTCTCTTTTTTTCTCCAGGTCGGTGTTCAGACATTACCGCGTGACTCAGAGGGACCAAGGTGGTTATGTCATTGATGTAGAAAATCCTGTAAGTGTTTAATACTTGCAGATACAGTTCACATTTTACAACATTTTCAATGGTGGGATTATAAAATTCTCTCTACATTCTGATCATAATTGACTTACTTATATATTCCCAGTTTTTTATTTATGCCATGATTGTGTTTTTACGGGAGAAACCTCGGGTTAGGAATGCCTCCATCCAACTTTTTCTCTCCCGATACCCTTCTCTTTTAGCATATTTATCATATATATATATATATACCACACAGTGTGTCATCACAATCAGTTTAATGTAGCTAACATGAGACCAGGGATTTCCATAAGTGACTGCAAAAACACAGAATTTTATAATATTAAAAGTTTTTAATGATGGTGAGTCAAAGATTAATACGTGATCTGCTTCATATAGTTAGTACTGATATAAAACCAACATATAATTGGCAGTTGGTTAAATATTTGAAAATATAGAAAACATAACAGATATGTTAAGTCAGTGGGAAGTCAAATATTTGATGCTGAACCTTTTCAATTTTGAAGAGTTTTCTGGATTTTTGGGACATGGCAACAACTTAGCACATAGAGGATTTTAAAAACAGCCAAATATAATACAGCGGGTTTCCTCTTTCAGATTCCCTGTGCTGACCTTCACGAGGTCATTGACGCTCTGGTAGAGAAGACAGCAGGAACTCTCCAGCCTTTCCTACTGGAGGAGCCTTACGAAGAGAACATCAGTGAGTTTGTTCCTGTGCGTTTTCTTACAAGCAATCCAAGAGGCTGACCGCGTAAAACTCTGTTTATGTCGTCAGCATACGTTTCCGCCAACGATGAGAATGGAGAAAGGATCCTCCACACTGCCCCCTCCAGCCCCCTGCCAAAGGCCCCCGCCCTGCCTCCAAAACAAGGTTGGCCTCTGTCACACAAACCACATGCAGACAGTCAAAGACAGATGGACGATAACGATCGCTGCTTTCGTTCTGGTGCAGATCGTTGGTCCAGCAGCCCTCCATCCAGGTCTCCGGCCCCCGACCGCCGTATCCTGATCTCGCCAGTGCCGGCCTCGCCCACCAACCCCATGAGACGACTCATCCTCTCCCCTTCGCCTCTCGCACAGAGTGAGTAGACGGTGCGGCTCTCACCTGCCGTAGTCCATCCACATTTTCCCCAATACTCAAGTATTTTAATTGATAATTACAAAGTGCCTGTTAGACCCTTGATTAATAAGAACGTCCCGTCACACCTGCAGGCACAAGTCGTGTACATACTACAATCAGATGAAATTGACATCCAGGAGCTGAGAGGCCTAATATAGTTCATAAAACAATTAGATCAAGTTATCTAGAAACACTAGACCGTGTGTTGGTTTTTTTCCGACATGGAATGCACACTCTCCTGCAACCTGGTGGCTCGTGAACACGCACTTAAGTGTTCGAGACCACACGCGTAGGTATTAGGACAGACTGAGTGTGTTTCTTCTGTCTTTCCACAGCACTCAATGAGGAACTCAAAATGAAGCTGGAGAAGAGACGAGCCAGTCAGGAGTAGCTTGCTCATAAGGAACGACCCGTCACAGCATACTCTTCGGTTTTCAATCTTCAGTGCCAAACCCCTTCTCACCGCAGCTATGTATTCATCCTGTGCCTTGTAAGTGGAAGACAAGGGACCACAAATACCACCACTTTCTTGTAGGGAGTTTGATTCTTTTGGTCTCGTTGTTGCTCTTAGATGATTGAATGGACACTGATTAGCTCCTTAAGAGCAAGACCGACTGGTAAACACTGGATTAGGTTCATAAAACCTCCTGACAGTCTGCCTGCCTTGGTTGGGGGTAACTGTCCACTAGTGCTTTGTTCACTTGCATTAAGCTGTTTACAAACAAACAAACAAAAAAAAGTAGTGCCACAACAAATGATTTACCACACTGAATCAATACAACTGGCAGCTAAAACCTGTCGGAGGAGCACTTGATACGTGCCGGACCACCAACTGAGCCTGATGTTTTCCCGTCTGAGCCCCTGTCTGAGCGCTGAGCTGCTGATGTTACTGCTGCAACACTGGATACTAAGAACAAGCAAGCCACAGACTGCCAAGATCAACACCGGAGGGACAAACTCTGACCTGAGACCTGAGACACTTTATCTGACCTAAAAGTAAAATAAGCCAGGCACGCTCAGGTTTCAGCTCAGCAACTCTCTTCATTCACCTTGTTTCGCATGTAACATGACTGAAAAGGAAAACTGTGAGTACAGACGAGCTGGCCAGAAAACCGCACAATCTCCGCCCGCTGCTCTCGAGTACTATTAGTGAATGATAAGCAACCATTGATGTATTGTTGATTCAATTTCACTGTTGTGGCTTATTTATGACACAACTTTAACTGTACTGTCGGTGCTTATTTTAAAGTGTATCCTTATTCTCTCTGCTACTGTGTACGTGCTACTGTATGGTGCTATGGACTCACCAGCGCTCAGACCTGCCTGGAAACTCCAGGTGATTTCTGTCTCTCAAGAAAATCAATCTACTGTATTCATATGCGACGGTGCCCTCTAGTGGAATGGCTGTCAGCTGAGGGGACGGGACCCTTTCACACAAAGTACTAAACTTTTATGTTGCAGACTGAACCTGGCAAAGACGTTTGGCTTTATCACAGCATTGCACCACGCCCTACCTCTTTACCTTTTAATAACAAACTTATAATTTATTACAAACCTAAAGGTGTTTAAACAATAATGATCAGCTCACTCATAAGTGTCTTCTTACAATGAGCAGTTTCTTGTATGTTCGTACATGATGTGTTGTCTACATGATCACTATCTAAGACTTAGACATTAGTGTTTGTTAGATAGCAAGGGCATTAAATAGTTTTGCATGGATGTGATTTGTCCTCGTTGTGAACTGATAGCGTGTGCTTTCTCAGAAGTGCCCTTTTACTTTTTCTGGTTTCAGACTGCTAGGATCCAGTCATTGACTGAAACCCAGAGTTTCATGTGACAACAGGATAACAAGGACATTGGATAATGTTGGAGTTGATCAATACTATGAGTGGCTGATTAGAGAGAATGCTGGACTCAAGTCTTGCTCAAGTCTCGTTAAGACTGTTTACCACAAAAAGATCGAAGAAAAGAGAAAACGTGTCAGCAAAGGTTTACAAAAGTCCAAGTTATTTTTATTTTTTACGTTTTTAACTGAGTGTATTTTTTTGTTTTTCTTATTCCTTCAGTTTAGATAATCTTCCATGATCTCACACTTTGGTAAATACATTTATAGTGGGAATTTATTTCTGTATGTTTAAAAAAAAAAAAAAATGAAGTGAGATTCTTTTTATTTTTTAATGATACAGCTACGCTCATTTAACTGTGAAACAAGGAAAATAGCTTTTTTAAGTTTGGTGGCCTTTCATCTCATACTTAGTGGAAACCTGAATCAAATTTTAAATATCAAAACTATTTTTTTTGTTAATTTGCAAAATTTTCTGTTATTTTCATATCAGGGTCTATAAGTTATTTTTCAAATTTATTTCTTTGCTTTGTCTTTTGAAATTCGAAAACTGAAAATGATAAAAAAATAAAATAAACTGTGAATATGTCAATAATGTAAGATAGAACGACTTCATGTCCCCATATCAGAACATAAGATGTGTTTGGTGTGGCCTGTTCTTTTGCTGAAATTGTGCTCATGGGGGTTGAATCTAGATTTTAGATGTTGCTAATTTTAAATGAGACGTTTGAGATGTGCTGTGGACACAATAACAGAAACGCCTTTCGATTGCACATTTGCAAGAAGTTATGTTGTAATCAAGACAAATAGGCTAACCTCTAAAAACGATATAATGACTTAGTATTACTACAAAATCTAAGTACAATTAATTGTTTATACATTATTATAGCGGATATGATGACAATATGAGAACAATTAAAGCATTCATTCATAAGATCCCATGCAGGACAGGAAGCTCCCACAACACACCACTAGGTAACGTTACTCCATCACTCCTGTTTGGACATGTTGCCCAAATAAAATAAAAACAACGTGCCATCCCGTAAACACCCTCCGGCTGCTATTTTATCTTTTACCTCGCCCATCTTGAGTCAGTAGTGCCGTCCACCGACAGATAAAAGTACATGAGAACAATGAAACCTCAATCAGATCACAGATCAGCGCCCTCCGCCTCCTCAATTGCAGCTTGAAGGTAGTAAAAAAAAAAACACCTGCGGGGAACAACCGGAGCAGCAGCCGCAGCCGCAGCAGCAGCAGCAGCCATTCAACCCTCCGCACCGCGGGATGTGAGCGCCGAGAGCTTCTCGACAATGACGGAGGACTGCTGTGACTTTGGGAGGATACGACAGAGACAGACAGGCTGCTGAGCCGTTACAGAAGCGCCTTTTTTTCTCCCCTGCGGTCGTTGGTTTTGGTTTTGAGTAACTAACCTGAAGCGTTTCCACGAACAGCCTTAACGAAAGTTGCAAGCTAACGCGCGCGTCCAAGTTCCCCCAGCTCAGCGTTACCGTCTTACGGGGTTTCTCCGCCGTTTATTAATACTACGAGTTCGTTTTACTACCGACCTGTTCGTAAATGAAGAGGTTGTGGTTCAGAAATAGTTAAACACGCTTAAAAAGGTTTCGGGAGTGTGTTTTAATGGAAGCCTCCGCGGTCTTGGGCGTGTCTGTGAGCAGGTAAGTGATTAACTTGGCTAACGTGAGTGTTTGGTGATTGTTAACCTGCTTGATTCACTGCACGTCGCTAGTTACGTTTGTGCCAGCTTTCGAGGGGAAATGTGTGCTTAAAGCTTAATTACACGTAGTAAAAATAACCAAGTAACACATTATATTGTAAATGAACTAAAACAACTCGCTGCCTTGTTTTTAAATTGCTCAAAGCTGCATTATTAACTCGACAACTGATTTCTTTAATGCTTCAAATTTCGGCACACTTACTGACAGGCTGGTTCTTGCTAGGGGACAGTAAGGTGCTTAAAAGTGAGAGCTGAGGGGTGTGTGTGTGTGTGTGTGCGTGTGCGTCTGCCTGTCTCTTTTGGCAAAATATGTGAAACATCTTATCCGGGATGCATTCTCTGACATGCTGCAGCTCATCGGTGAAGCAAGGAAAGAAACGTAGTCGCACCGCTGGATAACATCACAGCAACACAAAGCCAGATCAGTAAAAAGAGAAGAAAGCCCGGGGTACTTGTTACTCCTTTGGTAGACTTAAAGTGATGGCAGTGATGAGGCAAACCTGCACGTTTCCTCTTGGTGTGTGTGTGTGTGTGTGTGTGTGTGTGTGTGTGCAACAGCTCCTCTCTCTGCAAAACTCTCATTGTGTGCTTGTGTTTGGTGCTGCAGGAGAGCTGAAGCTGACGGCCCCGCTCCCTGCTGAATGCCTTTCACGGCCCTGCATTAACATCACTATGGCAGTGACAGAATTACTGCCGCGCTGACTTCAGCTCCCTCTGCCCTTTTCTGGCCCTTCTGCTTTGTTTCTCCCACTTTGTTTTAAACACGCCTCAGACGTTTCTCTTAACGTCTCATTTTCTTGTTTGGTGTTTGCTATACATATTTCAAGCTTTCTCCTGTCAGGACTGCTTGCGATGTCCACACGCTACCTTGTCTCTCTTTCAGCCCTCCTCGGCTTTGTTTCTTTGGCCTGTGCCATCCATCTCCTCATGGACGGCCTGCTGAGCGGGGCCAGTAAAGGGGCCGGTGCCCTTCAGTCAGCACAGACCTCATCGCGTCATAGATGCCACTCACTGTCTTTACCCGTGTATGACTGACTGATGTGGAAACAATAAATCTGACATTCCTCTTAGCTTGAACAAAAGAGCCATGCATCCGCTGCTGCCCATCACTGTCCTCTGGCTGCTGCCCCTGGCCTTGATGCTGGAAGAAGACTCGCCACTGAGCTGCGTCCCCCGTAGATCTGTGACCTATCATAGTGAGTGTTGCAATCTGTCTTATGTAACCTTGGCTTACAGTTTGTCAACTTGTTGTTGGCTCACATGGTTTAAGTTTGGCCTGACTCATTGGGAAGGATTGTTTAATCATTGCTGGTTGGGAAGTTAATCATTCCCATTGTGTCTCTAGGGGACAACGCTCACACGTTTCACGAGGACGGAGTTTATAACTACTCCACCATGCTGTTAAGAGAAGACCTGGACCTCCTGGTGCTGGGTGCCAGGGAGGCAGTGTATGCTCTGGACCTCAAGGACATCTCCAAGAAACTTGCTTCAGTAAGAACGCCTTTGTTAACAATGTAGTTAAGATCAATTTCTCCCTGGAGCAGTCGTTAGCTTCAGTCTACTTTTTGAAATTTCTTATCATAGCTTTCTTGGCTTAGGACATTTTTAACAACAAATGTGTGTATCGTGCCGGGCTGTCGGCCCTGAATAGAGCCTTATGGGCAGCTCTTGCTATAAGCTCACTGTCCTGGTGTAAGTGCTGCCTGAGACCCTGCTGTACCCGTAAGGTGCTAGTAACACAGATGGTAACATTAACCTGAACTCTTTCAGAAAAGGCTCCACTTTCTTGTTGCTCACACAACCACCGCCTTAACGTTAGATAACTCTTTTTGCGTCGGGTCCTGTACGTCAGAGCATCCTGACGTGTTCCCATAGCACTGATGTAGCACTTTTCTTCAGACTATACCGCTGTGGTAATTTTACCTGTGAGCAGTAACTCATTTATCATTTTTCATTGTAGTACTGCTCCCTATGCACATATTACACCTAATTAATAGCAACATGTTGTCAAAAAACACAGTTTAGATTGTGTGAGTGTGTCTTCAAAAACACTTAGTGGGACCAATCTGAATAGTGCCACTTGTGTAATACCATATTAGTGTTAATCATTTTCCGTGTCTCTCTCTACACTGTCAGCATGAGTGTTACATTTATCCATTTCTACAATAGAAAAATTTACATTTAAAAACCGTGTGACTAAAATAGTTTTTCACTCTTACAGGCAAAATGGGAAGTGACTGAAAAGAAAAAAAATGAGTGTAAAAACAAAGGAAAAGATCCCGAGGTGGGTCCCCTTTTGGACTTTTGCTATTTAAACTGTGTTGCATATTGAGCATGATGTAGTAATTGCTTTTTAAAACGCGTTCACAGATGGAGTGCAAGAACTACATCAGGATCCTGCATAAGACGAACGATAGCAGGATGTACGTGTGTGGAACCAATGCCTTTGACCCTGAGTGTGATTATATGGTGAGACATCTTCAGAGCGACAGCGCTCGCTTGCCTCCGCTCACTGTACCGCGCTGTCTGAGTTCACGCTGCTGGATCAAAGTCTGAGTGCATAGAAAACAAGTGTGGGATTGAAAGATGAGCACGTTGTGAGTTGCAGTGCCTCTGTTTGTCTGTGCAGTCCTACACAGATGGAAAGCTGACTCTTGAGAAGAAAGGAGAGGATGGCAAAGGGAAGTGTCCATTTGATCCTTTCCAGAGATATGCCTCCATCATGTTTGGTGAGTAGCAATCACGCAACAGATAATAAACAGAGGAAGAACTATTAATACAACGAAATGTTGTTTTTTTTTAATATATCTGTGTGTCCGCTGCTGCGTCTTGCCAGAAAACAAGCTGTACTCGGCCACTTCAATAAACTTCCTGGGCTCTGAACCCGTCCTGTTGCGCAGCTCTCCTTTCTCATTACGCACCGAGTTCAAGAGCTCCTGGCTTCATGGTAAGATGTGACCGTATGTAATGTGATTTTTTTTTTTTTTTTTTTGCAACATTCATACAAGGGCTTCACGGTCCCTGAGCTGTCTGTCATCCGCTGCTTCACCTCGATGATTTGCTTGGTAGCCGACATAAAAATGTTTCTTCTTTCTGTGCCAGAGCCCAACTTCGTTTCCATGGTTCAGATGCCAGAGAGTGAGATGAGCGCGGAGGGAGACGATGACAAGGTTTACCTGTTCTTCAGTGAGACCGCTGTGGAGTGCGACTGCTACAACAAACTGGTGGTCTCCCGCGTGGCCCGCGTCTGCAAGGTGAGAAACAGTTTACTGCGCGTGCGCTTGTTTGTCGTGGACCCGTTTCCCAAAATGACAATAACTAATAAACAGCACTTCCTCAGTTGCGCTCATTCAGCCCCTTTCCGCTGCTTGATTGTGCATCCCTTTTACCTTCATGTTTTTTCACTTTAGTGTGGCATTTCTGGTGTACTTCTGTTCTCACAGGGGGATGTTGGAGGTCAGAGGACCTTGCAAAGGAAGTGGACATCCTTTCTGAAGGCCAGAATGGACTGTCCAATGCTCCAGTCTCAGCTGCCGTACGTTATCCAGGACACTTACCGCTGGTGTGATCCCCAGCAGCACTGGAAGGACTGTTTGTTCTTCGCCGTCTTCACACCACAGTCGTACGTTTAAATTAACAACAACAATAAACAACAATTGTTAGATGGGAGGGAGGGTTTTTTTCTTTAATGATTTTTGGCACGCCACTTGGCTCACAGTGTGTGTGTGTGTGTTTCAGAGACTCATCAGACCTGTCTGCAGTGTGTGCGTACCGCGTGTCTGACATCAGCAGAGTGTTTGCGGAGGGGAAGTACAAGACCCCGGTCCCCGTAGAAACCTCTTTTGTTAAGTGGGTGATGTATAGCGGAGATGTCCCCGTCCCTCGGCCCGGAGCTGTGAGTTTGTGTGTGTGTGTGTGTGAAACCAAGACAAAACTCAAAAGGCAACTTTTATTACGAGCTGCCCAGCAGGAAGCTGATTCCTTTTGTGCCCTTGACTCCGTTGTTCTCTCTTTTCTCTTTCCTTCCACTCTTCTTTCGCCAGTGTATAAACAATGAGGCTCGTAAAGCGGGCATAACTCAGAGTCTGGACCTCCCAGACCGGACGCTTCAATTTATCAGAGATAAGCCTCTCATGGACCAAGCTATCAAGCCAGTAGGAGATAAGCCTGTACTTGTGCGAAGGGGAGCTACATTCACACGCATCATAGTCAACCAAGTGCAGGCTGCAGATGGCGAGAAATACCACGTGATGTTCATAGGCACAGGTGCGTGTGTTCAGGGTCTCATACTTCTTGTATATATTTCATTTTGCTCATTTGATGCAACATGCTTCTATGTTTTTATAATAAAAGAGAGAGGCACAATGCTGAAAGCGGTGAACTACGATGGAGAGATGTTCATCATAGAGGAAGTACAACTCTTCAAGTCTCCAGAGCCAATCAAGATTCTGAAATTCTCTAATGTCACGGTAATTTAAAACTATTTTAGCCCAATGAATGGCTTCTTACATTTACATCACTATTCAAGTGTACGTTCACGGTATTATTAGTGTGTTTTGTGCGTGATGATGCATCCATTGTGCACAGGGTCAGCTCTATGCAGGCTCAGACTCCGGAGTAGCACAGATACCACTGGCCACCTGTGAGAGGTCCTTATCCTGTATCGACTGTGTTCTAGCCAGAGACCCGTACTGTGGCTGGGACAAAGCTGATGGCAAATGTATTGCCCTTTCCAGTGTGCGAAGGTAGGCAGCTTTCCCAACACGTAGAGCAAGCAGTGCTGATATCTGCCTTATCCAAACTACATTTAAATTCTTGTCTTTTGCTTCAGAGATCTAATCCAAAGTGTGAAAGAAGGAAATGCCTCTCTCTGCCCAGATGCTGGTGAGTTAGATTCTTTAGGTAATGGTGTGCATTTAGTTCGATCAGGACAAATGTATTTTTTGTGATTCAGAATAAAAGCTAATCCTGGCACCATTTTCTACTCTTCAAACTTGAGAGAACCATAATTAGGGTTGATTGTGAAGGACCTCTGTTTTGTTTGAACAGATCCTGTTAAGCCTGTGAATCAGTCCATCTGGCCCGGAGGCAACCTGAAACTCCGGTGCCCTTCACCTTCCAACCTGGCAGAAACCACGTGGGAGCACGATGGCAGCCCTCTGACCCCTTCGACTCGCCATCAGCTTCTACGAGACGGCCTGCTCATCGCCAACGCCTCACAGTCCGACGCTGGTCGGTACCACTGCCTGTCTGTGGAGCGCTCCAAAGCTGACGAGTACATAACCACGGTGGCCCAGTACCAGCTGAGCATAGGTCCAGCGGACCCTGGCGATAGGAATGTGATTGTACCCCAGGCTCAGATGGATGGTCCCTCTGTGGCTGGACTGCAGGCCGTAATCGGGCTCCTTTTAGTTGCCCTTCTTGCCCTTTTGGCCTGGAACTTTTCCAAAGGCCACTTACCGCTGCCCTGGAACTGCAGGAAAAATAAAAGAGAACAATCCCAGGAGACAGATGAGCAGGGGGAGACCAGTGCGACCTACCAGCATGCACAGAGGCCAGCACTGGCGGAGGACAAGCCCCTGGTGTCGGGAACAGACAACGGCAACAGGAATAACAACCACACAGGAGGGGCGGCGGCATCGAGTCCTGCAGAGAACGATGACCCAACACTTCCATCTCTGCAGTATATTGATGACGAGTCATCAATTTGAAAATGACAAGCGCAATTACGACATTCAGTTCCCCATTCAGCGCTGTTGGAGTTGAACACATGAATAGTGACCTCAACCATTTGTTTCTAGGCAGAACTCGTGGATTCACCAGTCCAACTGGAATGTGAGTTGAAATATCAATTTATGGGGCATTTACAAGCTGGAGTATTAAACATTACAAGTGGCTGAAACTTTTTTTCACAGACATTAAACTGAGACTGAACACACCAAATGATTTTAGTCCAAGTGACATGAATTTGTTTTACTTTTTGTTTTAATACAGTTGTACATTTAAAAGTATTGTTTTCTAATTGTTGTAAATTCCATTTTAGATTGAAACACCTTGTAAAGATTGGTATGATTTTCACAGAGATTGTACATTAACTGAAATTGAGCAGTTTCATTTCTAACCACTGGCTGCAAAGATTAAATTTTACTGTATTAAACCTTTTTCTACCTGCTGGTTGTGTTGTGTTCCAATATATCCAAATGTAGCAGATGGAGTTTAGTAGTTTTCAGCAAGACTGAACTTGCCAAGAATGTGAACAAATGTGGACGTAACTCGCAGTTATGAAATCACTGGTAATGAAAATCGTCTCTAAAGGAATGTTCAAAGTTAACTCTGTAACTCTAAAATGAGCTGTTTTTAAATTGGAGTTCACAAGAGAAAACCAATCAGTGGCAGCTTGTAAAAAGGAGAAAAAAAACTTTAATGTGTAATTTTCAGACTTCTTTGCAATTGACATTTTCAGACAACAGTACAAGGTGATTTGTAACTCTACAAACTGCTTTTTGGTGATGGCAGCTAAAAAAACAAAACAATCCAACAAAACAATGACTGTAGAGACTATATAATATACGGCGTATGGGTGAAACCCAGTGACTGGGCTCTTGGTCCATCCTGATCCGCGGCCTCTATCTCCTGTAGCGGTACCTCTTGAAGTGGAACCATAGCTGAAAGATCCCGTTGGCGAACTGACAACGGAAGCCGTGTCTGTGAGAGTACTCCCACTCCCTGTTCACGATCTTAAAGGCAATATCCTCGTACGGAGGACCCGCATGGAACCTTAAAATCCCAAAGTCCTTGTTGTCGGGACTGGGCTCAAGGAAGTACTGCGGGGTGGAGCGCTTGTCGATCAGGTCTGGGTAGAAGATGTTGAACTTGTAACCCTGGACAATCTTGGGCGGGGGGTTGTCGAAGTCGTAATGAGTCTGGTTGTATTTGTTCCACTCGAAGCCCGTGTGGACCCTGTTGAAGAAGCGGGGTTTCCTGGGACGGTATTTGTCTGCCCAGAGGTACATCTTCCCCGTGACGGGGAACTCCACGCTGAACTGGGCCTCATCGTTGCCCATGCCCTCTCTGGCGCGACGTACGAAGGCGTCCTCTGCGCTCTCGCTGACATCGCCTGATAGAGAATCAAACAAGCAAGGGTGAGAGTGTGTGTGTGTGTGTGAGAGAGAGAGTATGTGTCTGTACATACCAGTGACTTGTAGCTGTCTGCGTGCTAACTGCAGCCTGTGTGTGTCCTCTTCCGGTGTGGTTGTGTGCGAGTCCAGCGGCAGCTCGGAGGAGCCGAGCAGCGCGGGGCTGTAGCGACCCGAGTCGTACTCCGCCTGGCTCTGCTGGATCAGGTCCTCCTCCGTTAACACGGCCTCCACCACCTCGCCCTTGTCCTCTTCATCCTTCTTGTCACCCGTATCTCCTCCATCCCCATCTTGGTTTCTTGCTGTGGATGTTGATGGACCCGCCTCCTCTTCATCCTCTTCTGTTTCTCTGTTCTTACTTTTCCCGGAGGAGGAAGACTGGCCAGGATCTTCTGTTCTTGTCGCCCTGGTTTGCTCTTCTGCTCTCTCCCTGATGTTACAAAAACATTTGGGTTTAAATCTTTGTGACAAGTCAATGCATCACAAGTACTTTACATATGCTTGAGTTTATAATACAAAAAACACAGAAGTGAGAATAAACAGTATGAAGTGAAATATGAAACCCAGGTCACTGAAAATAAACACTGACTGAGCCATCATGTCGCCACAGTTTCAGGATGTGAGTTGTGTGGTCACTTACTCATTGTCGCTCCTTAGCTCCTCCTTGATGATGGGGAACAAAGGTTCACTTTCCACTCCTTGTTCCTGTTTCAGCTTGAACAGCTTCTGGCGCAAAACATCTTGGTGTCGCTCTCTCAACCTGGGATGTAAAATTGTTGGTTTTTACACAGTCTACCCAGAGGAATCCTGAGCCATCCATGCAACTTCTAGCAATGTACGTGGTAACGTGGCGTACAAATCAGGCATTTAAATTGTGACAACAGCAGAAGCACCGTGACGGTACCCATTTCCGTACCTTGCTCTGGCCATGTAGACCCTGACTTGCTGCAGCAGACTCTCCCAGTAACCGATATCAAGATTGGATCCTCCAGCCCGAATCTTCGACTCAATGTTCAGGTGCAGAGCCTGCAGCTGGCTGTACGTCTTCCCTTTGAACACCGTCTGCACGTCGGTGCTCACAGCGGTGTTGATGCCGTCGCGGCGATCACCTGAGAATTTCAAAGGTTGCATCGCACTTAAAAAAGGGAAAAACAACGTGGTTGAGCACAGCTTCCTGCTGCGCATACGGTCGGCATTTAACGGGAAATTTACGCACCCGGTCCTTTCCCAGAGGCCTCCAGTTTCCTCAGTTTGCTGATCTCGTCTTCAGTGATGGTCGTCATGTCTCTCCAGAAGTCCACGTTCTTCCCTTGCTCCAACTCCATGTACACCTACCAGTACAACAACATGCAGTACAGTGAACCACATACAAATGGGGCTCATTTTAAGAATAATAGGAGTGAAGCATGTTATGTTCAAGGTCAATCGGAGTTGAAACATTTCTAATCTCAGTTTACACTGTGTGGTCATTCAAGATTAATGTTATGCTTGTGTGTGACTGTATTGCGACACATTCTATATTGAGACATCATTGTTCACAGATTTCTAAAGTTAAATTTCACCTAAATCTGTCAGAGCCTAACAACTACTCTACAACAAATGTATCTGGGGATGTGGCGCCCCTTAGTGGCAGTTAAAAGAAAAAGCAACTGAAATCTAAAGCAACAGTAGACTGCCTATACAGACAATGACTTTAACTTGCACCATTAATGTTGAAATGTTGTTGTTTTTTTACTAAACCAAATGTGTTCAGACGGAGGTTTCATTCCGCAGTTAGGTGATTACCAAACGTGGACATTATTTCAGCAGGTGTTCTAATGCACCAGAAATTGATGCAGCACAAATCACAATATCCAGTTTGTTCATTTCAACATGAACGTCGTGCTTTATGCAAGATCATGTTCATTGGATATTTTAAGCTCAAGGAGGCTGCGATCTTTATGTCGCACTTGTTCTTGTAATCGCACCACATCTCCCCTATGAAAGCAATCCTGTGCGATAAGAGCTATTCTAAGCTAGTTACACAACTTTTACGGAACATAAGCACACACCTTGATGTCCTCCAGCAGGTCATCCATGTCTGTGACTGTTAGCCCGTTGAGAAAGGTATACGGCTCATGCATCTCCACAGCGAGATCGTCATCTTCTGCACTGATGTACTTCGCCAAAAGGTCAATAGGCTTGGCGCGACCATCGCGGATTCTAATCTTAGATCTGGACGCAAAATACACAGAATATTGTGACCCAGCGCACATAGACATATCCTCTGCGACATGAAAAGCGGAGGGTGACTTTTGTGGACACGCAGTAACTGTTGATGAACACTCACCGTAGTTTGGCCTGATGCAGATGGAAGTTGTCTTCCTGTTCAGCCCAGGTCTTGAAATGCTCTGCCTCCTTCTCTCTCTGCAGCATCTCCAGCTCCGTCTCTCTCATGGCCTTTTCTCGCTCTCTCTCCAGACGCAGCTGCTTTACCTTTATACACACACACAGTTCGTATGATTAATGAAAAGGCTGTTACTCATAAACATTATACCGCCACAAAATAAACTGTCTCTCTGCTCATACTGTACCTTCTGCAGCTCTCTGCGGTTCTCCTCCTGAATACATTTGTTCCTTTCTTTAAGCTCTTTTTCTCCAAGATGGCCAATGCCTTTCTTATCCAACGCCTGAAAAAAAAAAAAAAAAAACTGAATCTTGATTGATGATAAGTTACAGTATACAAAGCCAGGTTATCACTCATTTTGAATGCAGTTTACGATAAGAACTCATCGAATGCTGTTGAAAACTGCTCTCCAACTCACCTTCTGCCATTTAAATGTGCCCAATAGGTTGTTGTCACCAAAGGGATTGTCTGCGTTGGTGTATCCCATGTACTCCTCGCTCCAACCCATCTTTTCTCTCCTTTTCTTCTCCTTCGCTTCCTTCTTTGCCAGTCTCCTGGCCCTCTTCTCCTCTGGTGTCTCCAGAGCTTTCATCACCTCCCTCTGTTTTTTCTTCTCCTCCTTTTCTTTGACGGCACGGACCCCATGATCAGACCCGGAGCTGTCAGAGGACTCGGGTGAACTGGAGCGCTGCCTCCCTCTGTCTTTGTCGGCCCGCTCTCTGCTCCTCACGTTCCTCACGCTCCTCCCTTGCTCCCTATCCTCGCTCCTCTTCCTTTGCTCTCTGCTTTTATCTCTGTCTCCTGTTCTTTCCCTGCTGTTGGTCTTCCACCTCTCTCTATTTCTGTCTCTGTCTCGCTCCCTCCTCTGGCTGTCTCTGACTGGGCTCCCTCTGTCAGGACTTCTCCGTCTTCTCCTTTCTCTGTCACTGCTTCCATCATGGGAGTCAGAGCTGGGCTGGGACCTCCCCCTTCTCCTCTCTCCAGATGTCCCTCCTCGATTCTCCATTTCCTTTTTCCTCCCCCTCACTCTGGGATCATCTGAATCAGAACTGAGACAGAAAAACAAAGGGACATTTTAGTTCCTGCAACCGTGGACTGGAAACACTTTTGTTCTTTACGCTTTCAACAGGCTGGAACATGAAAAGACAGTCTCTAAAACCCAAATCCAGGTGCACTAGAAACTCCTTGACATTTAGTGACAGGGTTAACAGCAAGTTAATACAAGCAAGTTGATGTTGCATAACCAAAAATATGATTGCTGTTTTGGGTGCAATTAGCAAAGCAAAGATATTTAGTAAAACTAGTATCACGGTGTATGATGCCCTTCTCCTTAGATCCTTAGATTACTGTGGATCAGCTCAGCTCCAAACACTAAGGCTGTGTAATAAACTGTGGTAACACTACTGCAGTGGAAATCCTTGCAGACAAAAGTGCTGCATTCAAGAGGAACCTTCAGTATTAGTGTGCCACAGTCTGGAATCTATTAGACAGGTCTAAAAAAGCAACAGACCAGTCTACAGGCTTTTACATTTAAACTTAACTGATGAGCATGCTGCGTTTAATAGTAAGGTCTTACAGGTTTAATTGTTTTATTAATTATTTTAAATACATAAAGACATTGATACTTAGTGGGATATCCTGGTGAAATAAATCTAATGGAATTTAACTTAACATCATGGTGCTATCTATATGCATATTGAAGTGCTTGAGTTGTGATGATATGCATGTTAATTCACACAGTTCTCAGATGACCAAGAATAGACTGGAACACATGCGCTTAGGCTGATGTTGATTTATTTGAACAATTTGAAAAACTAACACGGGCGCTACTTATTTCACGGTTTTCAACTTCATCAACTCGTGACATAACCGCCATTGCTATTACAACAGGTTAAATCGAGCCGTAAAACCTGCAAAAGGTCCATCACCCGCACCAGCTAGCTAGCAGCAGACAGCAAAGGCAGTTACCTTGATGATCGACCCCTCGACTTGGTTCTGGGACGGTTTGGTACTCGACTTCTGTCGCTCTCCGAGCCGCTCCTGGAACCTGTGGGGTCCCCGCGTTGAGGCCGACGTCGGCCCGGAGAGCCATCGCTGGAGTCCCTGCTGCTCGACCGCCCCCGTGTACGGGCGGTTCTTTTCGTGTCTGCAGACCGACTGCGGCCTCTTCTTTCCTCCAGAGACCGAGACCTGCTCACTCTGGGCCTGTTCCGCCGATCCCGGCTCCGACTTCTGGACCTGGAACGGGACCGTCTTCGTGATTTCGAATCCATCACGAACTTTCTGTCAAGGCGGGGTCCGAAGTGCACTCTGTCGCGTAACTTAGAGGTAACAAAGTAAACGGTCTAAAGCGGTTTGCTCTCTACATAGTATTAAGTGTATCTGTGTTTTTCTAAAACATTGGATTAAGTAAAAAAAAAAAAACATTCACGTCGGATTCAAAAACACATACCCTTGTAAAAAAAAAAAAATGCGTTAAGTTGTCTGCTTTTAAAGTTAATTATGCAGGCAGCAGAAAGCCATCTTAAATGGGCTTTCAACAAAATGGCGCATATGCTAAACGTCACGAGTATAAATTGAGAAAATAATATTTCAATATATACCATTTATTTAACTGCAGTTTAAATATAACATGGAATACCCTAAAACAAATTAACATAATAGAGATGTGTAATTGTGTGCAAATAATTTGAGCCTGAAAGTAGGTCAGGGCTGCTTTTCAGAAACACAAACAACGTTCGTGTTTTCATGACGTCATGCAACTGGCAAATGTAGTCCACTGAATCCACTCTTGGAAAAACTCGTTGACAATGTAACTGTCACAACTCAACCAATATCCCATGTTTATTTTTTCCTTTATATAACCAATTGTTTTTGTGCGACACTGTGTGGTAGCGTGGTTGCTTTCAGGCTTAACAGTAATGTTTACAGATGAACACTGGACTACAAATCCCAGACAACACAAGGCGCCATTGCCTGTGTGGAGGGGTGAAGGGACTCCTTTAAGCAACATTCTTCTTTGCCCAGTCTTCTGTTAGGTCGATTACAACTACATTTCTCACGATTATCGTTAGAGTTTTTGACTGCTAGCATTTTAGATTAATAGTTGTGTTTTCTTTTCTAATCTGGCTCTCGTGGGAAGTTAGAAACTATTCCCGCCGCGGTAAACTCGGCTTCTGCTGGTCGGCAAGGTAGAGCTTGTTAGCTAGCTTTCATTAGCCAGCAGCTACCAGTAGATTTAGGATTTAGGTTACGGCTTATATCCGTGGTCACTCTGCCAGGTAGATCAACTAAAGCCGAAGGCGCTGCTCAGCCACAATGCTCTGGTCAATTCACAAATATCAGAGTATTGGCGTTGGGAAATAATTCATCTGATTTAGGGACAAATCAGCGCAACCTTTGTTTGGTTTGTGCGCAGCCTGGCTGGTTTGGCCTGTTTTTTATTGTCTCGCATTGAAAACACAAAAGTTGTTTTTTCAGTGTCAGAAAGTTGTCAGTCTAGCCGTGTTCGTCTCAACAAAACCGTCAGCGGTCGCCTCCAGATAATCTTGAAAGCTACCCGGTCCAGTATGGCGCAACACGACTCCTCTCATGTCGCCAGTTCACAGAAAGCACTCATGTTGGAAATGAAGAGCCTTCAGGAGCAGCCTGTCGAGGGATTCAAAATAACACTGGTGGACGAGGCCGATATGTACAACTGGGAAGTGGCCATTTTCGGACCCCCAAACACTCATTATGAAGGGGGGTATTTTAAGGTAAGAATAGAACTTTATTGTCCACAAAAGTGTAACATTGTTTTTGGCACATATGGCAATCAAAAAAGACACGTATATAGCGCAATAAAATAGCACTTACTGAATTCTTCAAATAATAAAATTCAAGAAAAACGAGACCCCAACAGCGCAGCAGGCCAATGCATGAGGGATAAATTGTTCGTTGCAGAAAAAACCCCCATCTTAACAGAGTTTAGTCTGTCCAACCTGAAGAAGAGGGGGATGTGCAGGTTTCTCTGATACACTGAGCCTTCCTCTCTGTTCACAAAATCAGAATCAGAATCAGAATGGTTTATTGCCAAGTATGAATTCACATACAAGGAATTTGTTTTGGTGCGTGGGTGCCAACAATAGCAATATATACATATACAGAAAAATAAAAAAGAT
>JAVQJL010066420.1:0-29773 GCA_036024295.1 Nannoperca obscura
TCTCTCTCTCTCTCTCTCTCTCTCTCTCTGTTTGCCGTTTAAGCTCGTAACATCGTGCGGGACTTTCATCCCTGAAGACTTTATGGGTTCATAAACTCTGTCCCACCACACACACACACACACACACACACACACAGGTCCAGGCTACAAATCCCCCTGTCTTTATGGAGCTATCAATTGCTTTGTCCAATACTGAAACTCTCCATCTCTCAGATCTGTGAGGAATGGAGGTGAAGTTAACTTTCAGCGGGCGGAGGTGTGAGCGAGGTCAGTCAAACTGCTGTGTGGTTACCATTACCTTCTGCAACGAGCATCACTCCTGATGGTGAGAGTGTATTTCATATTTTCACAGAGCGGCTAAAAGTTGCTGTATGTGTGCGGCAACACAAGTACACATTTCCTGTCACTCTTTCTGCCAATTGTTGATACAGCCTTCGTATTTGCTGCCATCTAAATGTCACATCTACCATTTATCATATCATAGAAAACACTTGCTTTGCAGTTTTTAAATCTGGCAACGTAGTGATGAATGAAAATGTAAAATGGTAAAGCTATACCCTTTAGTCATTTGTCACCACAAATGACTTTTTGTTTGTCTTTGTTTTCTTTAAAAAGCCGTACTCTTCTATAACTTACATTTGCTTTTGGGTTTTGGGGGTTTTTATTTATTCTCTTATGTGCCTCTAGTGGTGTCTAGCCATGCAGATAATGTTTCGGTAGATATCTAACCTAGAGAATGTCAATATTAAATGATCACTTTTTATTCAGTTACTCAATTACTTTCTTTTAGTCAATTGCTTTCACATATGAGATATCTACTCAGTATATTAAAGTGTTTAGGGACATCTTATAGGGTGAAAAATGGGCCCAAACTCAACATCATCTTTTCAACTGTTGAAAAACATGGAAGTGCTGTGTGCATCAAAATCAAGCATCCACCTTTGTCTATTTATTCATTTCATTCACACTGGGTTAACCCTGGGTCAAACATGGGCCAGTATGCAGAAAACCACCCAAGACAAGGGCTTGTTTTGATCCAGTGAAAATAACAGGGTCAAAACAACCTGTTGTCCTAGGCAAAGTTCAACCACTATTGCCCCGGTGCTATATTGACCCACACTGGGCCCATTGACCCAGTGATTTGTAGTGTGTCTGCTGAGGTAATTATCCTTGATGCTGAACTGTTCTTATTTCATCACTGGGCAGAATATCACACGTCTGCCCAGCTCTGCTTTCCCCGGGTGCCAACACAGACACGTGCCTTCAATGTAACGTAAATTCAACAGCACATTCAGCACTGCTCATTGGACCTACAGAACATACAGACGGGACACCTACCACAGAAATAGTGCCTTTGATTTTGTAAGTTGGGCCTTTAACAACATTTACAATCATGTCAGGACACAATAATGTCTTCTTCACAGTATTTAGCCCCTGTAACATGCTGTGTGTGTCCAGCTGATTTGTAATGGGGATCTTTTTCCAACAGCACTTAAATGCAGCATAAGATGCATGGTCTGCAAGTTATCCAGAGTCTCCACATGCATGTGTGTGTGTGTCTCTGTGTGTTTTGCGGCAGCCATTAAACCACTCCAAAACAAGAAGAACTAGAACAGGCCGGAGGCTCTCTCTCTGTGTCTTTGTTTCTATCGTCTCTCTCTCTCTCTCTCTCTCTGCTGTTATCTGTGTTTTCTAAACTCGCTCTGTTTCTGTCTCTCCTCTCTCATCATTCATCCGTCCACCCGCTCCGTACATCAACTCACCAAACCCCCACCCCACCCTTCAAGCTATTTCCAGGAGAGTGACACAAGACAAAAGGGTCTTGCTGAGTTCATGTATTTTTAGCAAACACACACACACACAAACACACACACACACACACACACACATACACACAGTCAATTAAAGTGCTCTAATGGGCTCTTATGAGAAGACTCAGTTAGATTGACACAATTTCACCTCAAAATTCACGCTATATACACATACTGCCTTTAAGTGCTGTGGGAAATATCATCATTACATAAAACAACACTGGATATGATTAAAAGAGCCACTAAACTTTCTTATGATGGAACATAATCATCAACCAACCAATCATCAATCAGTCAATAGTCATTAACGCGCGCACACACACACACCCACACCTACACACACAGTCCACGTTGCAATTAAAAGCCAAAGTCCATCACCAGAGAATAGCAGTGTTAGTAGTGGTCGGGACCTTCAGATGGAATTATGTCATGAAGCTTCACAAACTGTGTTTTATTCATTAACAACGTTTTTAGCTGTCAAGGAAAAAAACCACACACACAAACAAAGACGGCCTGCCCTGTTAAAATAACCTGTACAGTGTTGACGTCCACAGTGATTTACCTCACGGACTGCACACTGGCTTCCAAAGTCAGGATAGATTATTTCCACCCAAAAAAAGCTTCATCTCCACCCACCCCATAATAACATTCACATCCCAATTATGACAAACCTGAATAAGATAGATGGGAAATAGTTATTTTAATACCAAGCCATGTTTACACCTCATCCCATTTAGCGTGTGTTTTCACCGTCTGCTTAAGCCTTGTTTGTATGGTAATAATATTTGGTGTATTTATGAAGAAAATACAACATGTAAACAGATTAGCCTGTGCACGGCTTACTGAGTGCATACAAACACACCCACTAAAAGACTCACTACACTGACGTTGTAAAGGACTTGGTTGTTAATATAAAATTAATTGCATGCAGGAACAACCATATCCTTGATGACTAAAAGCAGGCTCTGGTTATATGCTGGTAGCTGAATGCAAATAATTCCCTTCCATAAGGAACCTCAGGACCCTCAGACCTGCCGGCATCAAACCATGTAAAGTCTGTTTTCTTACCAGTTAAAAATAAAGAGGCAGCATTGTTCTTGTACCGCAGTGAAGCGCTACGTAGTCCTAGTATTAAAAGTGTGACAAGGGAAAATGTAAAGCCACTGTTTATTAACTGATATACTTGGACAAGTAAGATAGATTTATGCATTTTTGCTAGTATTTTCAAATGGTATGTCTCACCTTCAATGTTACAGGAGCTTTTAGGACAAGGACTAACTGATGATTGTTGTCAATGTAACGGTATGTTTGGTTTGGTTGGGGTTGGTGGAGTTTACCTTTTGCCAAATCAGGTAAATCTGGATATCTGTGCATAGGTTGCACAGATTATGCCTATCCCATCTTTAACCTATCACCTCACAAAATGTAGCTAGCTAATGAAATTAGTGGGTTAGTGGGTTTGGTTACAACCTTAGGTAGTAAGCTAGTTAGCTGGGCATGCTAACCCTTGTAAACTGAATATCTCTGGGTTTTGGACTTTTGGAGAGACAAAACAAGACATTTGAACACCTCGGCCTCTAGGAAACTGAAATCAACATTTCTTTTAATTATTTCTTGCTCTGATTTTGCTTTGGGTCAGGTTCGACTGAAAAGCTTGTCAAGTACAGGCCCAGGAACGGAAACACTTTGTTAGTATTGAGAAAACTTTTTGTTTTGCACTTGAGCATAAAGTTGTTTGCATGTCGCTGCTGCTTTCAGAGTCCAGGTATTTGTGTGTGTTTGTTTTTTTCCGACTTGTGTCTGGCATCTGCAACTTTTGAACTCGCTCCATTTGGAAGGGGGTCCACTCTCCGCATGCATTTTAAATGATTTTAAAAGTGAAAGAGCAGCTTGTACTCTGTCTGTGTGTGCACTAATAATTTGATAAGGGTTAGAACATCTTGTCTACCTTTGTGGTTTTTAGTGTAGGCACGTAGATGTGTGTGCCCCCCTCTCTGGCTGTTATTCCCTGACAGCCAAAAACACCTTTCGTGAATAAAACATCAGGTATAAAACCTCAGTATATAATCCAATCTGACAGCCCCAACAGCCAGAAACGTTTGGGCTTCAGATGGCTGTTGATGGAGTTGTGCAGGGGTTATGAAGAACGTTAATTACTTAACCCCTTCCCTGAACAGCAATTGCTCAATTGAAAGTTAGCAACCGTAAATTGCTGAATTGTTCTAAATACAAAATACTCAATATTTAAAGAGTTTGGTAGATGGTGTCTTTATTGAGAGCTACAAAGGTTAGGGTTTGTTTGAAAAACAACTGAAGCTCCACTACGTTTATCTGAGTTAACTTTGTACGGTTTTAAGGTTTCCTCTAGACTTGGTGAATTATATATTTACAACTACTGAAGAATAACACTGTCTTACATAATGAGTACTTTTAAGCACATTTTGCTGTTGATACTTTTGTACTTTGAAAATTGTATTTATACTTTGGAGAACATCTCAATTCTTCGTCCACGACGTCCCATCAGCATCCTGTTAAAATCATCAGCTCGTCCTCTCTGTCAAAGCCACGCTTATTAAAATTCATCAGTGTTAGGCTTATTCTTTTCCTCAGGCAAATTGACTCGGCAGCCCTCGGCTAATGGGTAAGGCTTAGAAAGTGTGTGCGTTTGTGTGTTTCTGTGCAGGCTGCGATGCTTCTGGACACACTGACTAATGCAACCTGATGCATGTAGTATTCAAATGTGGCCTTTGGGCTTGAGTTTAGTGTTGTGTGTATTCACATGAGCTCCGAGGCAAAGAAAGGGAGAGAGAAGTGTGTGTTTCCTAAAAATGTGTAAATATAGAATATGTATGCATGCAGACCAGAGCGGGGGGTTCTACGCAGACTCCCACAGGGTTAAGTCGGGTCACACTACTCAATTTTTTGTTGCATGGAATTGATTCATGGTTGCTTTCACATAAAGCCTTTAACCCTCATGGTGTGTTTGAATTTGCAGTGCATCATGGGAGTTTTAGTCCAGGGCTGTGCTTGGCTTGGCAGCCTGGAGTCTTGCTCAGAGGCATGCCTGTGAACCAGTGTGAAACAGAGGAAGTGGCATGTTGAGCTGTCTTCACTCATGTGTTAAATTGTGTGAGTGTGCGTGCGAGATCTCGAGCATCCCACGCCGGCCGTATGTTCGGCCGCTAAGTTTGCCGGCCCGTTTATTTTGGCGCATCAAAGATTATTTTTAAGGTGATTGTTGGTGACGTGCAGACCTCGCTCGCTGTGATTCGCTTTGCCAATCTCTGAGCTTGTTTAGAAACCTTAGCTCATTTTGCTGTTTTTAATTTAATGAGTCTTCCTTCCTCCCCTTTCTCTCCTCCTCATCCCTCTCTTCTATTTCCACCTCTCTCTTTGAATTTGCTGGTGTCAAACTCAAATTGTGTGGTTTGTTTAGATAATCGGATCATTTAGCTGTTTTAATTCCAATCCTCAAAATGAATTTACCCACTCCTCTCTTCCTTTCCTTTATCCAGTTCTCTCTCCTTCCCTTTGGGCTTTCACTTCCTCCCTCTCTCTGTTTTGCTCTCAATTTTCTGAGCTTATTTATATAATCAACTCATTTAGCTGGTTTTATTTTAACAGCCTTTGGAGAATTTCTTTCTTTCTCTCTGGATGTTTCCTCTTTCTCTCTTTTATGACTCACAGCTTTGTATCTGTTTTCTGTTCCTCTATTTCTGTCCTTCTTGGTTTCCTTTTCCTGCCTCTCTCTTTCCGCCTCCATGTCTCTCTGTCATCTTGAACAACCCACTAAATGATCTGCATCTTTGACTTAGCGTCTAATTACGTACATTACATACGTAACACTCATCTCTGATGTCTCCCTTAAGGTGTCAGATGTGTTTTGCAGCACCTAGAAAACTAGTGTAGGATCCAGAGAGTTTGGACCTCGACCCGTAATAAGGACCAGAAGTCAGGATATCCAGCCTTCAGCTGCTTATTGTCTAAATCCAGTCTCCTCTGCATCCTTTTAACCCTAGAAAGTACAAATCAAGCTACTGCTGAACAGATATTTAAAAAAAAAATAGTCGCCATTCCCCCCCCCCCCCCCCCCCCTTTGTCTTTTTGTAACAGATGCATATAAATCAGTCTGCTTTGGTCCAGAGGACACATGCTTTGGGGACATGGCTGTAGCATGAAAGCAGCACACAGATGACCGAGAAAAGAAAATATCACAGCTGCAACCAGAAAAGACATACAAAGAAGATGTATGTATGATGTAATCTACCCTGATACATGTATTGAGCTTATGTCACAGATAAATAAAATAAAAATATGTTTAAAGTTTATTTTGAATCGATAAAAGACAGAAAACATCTTAATATATATTCCTAATTTAGGTAAAATACTCAATGGTCAGTTGAATTCTTGGTCATCTTCAGCATGGTTATTAAAAACTGACAAAAGAGGCCCCTAAAGAAAACAAAGTAAATATAATGCAAAAGGTTTACCTTTCTGAAGCACAAATGTTATCAGGAATAACTGACAGATACAGTGTTCATTGATCACCTGTTTAAAATACATTTCACCAATGTGGAAAAAAACAAACTTTTCCTTCTGCATCGTTGAGATAACTCTGATAACTGAGCCTTAAGGGATTCCCAAATTCTCATTGCTAATCCATTAGTGCAACATACAAAAACACACTCAAATATCTCTTGAAAACCACATTATCTCGACTGAGTTTTAGATCTAATAGGAACAAGATGGAACAAACCAGTTCTCTGCCCGCATATTAATCCCACCAATCTGTGAATGTGGCCCAGACTGCCAAGTATGACAACAACAGTCTATAATTGCGTCCAGTCTGTGATACAGTGTTTCACTCTGAATGTTCAGTCCAGTGTCGCTCAGACCCGCCATGCATGCTGTTTTTATATTACTTTACGTCTCATAACTTGAATCTCAAGTCCTGCTGCATTTCTGCACATTGACGAACGCACACGTGATTTCACCATCAGGTCGCAGTAGCTACGCACATGCTGGGGTCATGCAAGTGGTTGAGGTCGGGGTCACACATGGTCCTAAGTGATACACACACACACACACACACACACACACACAGTCTGTCTCCATATGGCATACACACACAGAGAAATACACAGACACACACACACACACACACACCTATTGTCTGCATCCATTAGCTTTGCTTTGCTGCACTGACCTGCCGTGGCCTGGACCTACTTTTGTGTGTGTGTGTGTGTGTGTGTGTGTGTGTGAGTGTGTGTATGCTGGTGTGTTTTGTTCGGCTTTCCAAGTGGAGCATATCTGAAGGTATGAGGCACTGTTGCTTCCTGCACGTGCACAGAGCTCAGAGGTGTGTTATACTTCCTCTCCTGGTTGGATGATGTCTGTTCCGATAAAGAACACACTGGACCTGAAGGGTAACGCTGCTGTGCTTGTGTGGGTTTTGGTGTGTTGCTGGTGGGGACGTGGCTCAGAGAGCTGAGACTCTTGCTCTGGGGTGGAAGCTTTTCTTAACCTCTATTAAACCTCACTCTGTCACTAAGGACACGTTCCTCTAAACAGGCTTCTGCAGTTGGCAAAAAGAAGAACATGTTCTTGTTTAACTGGGGTGAGAACACAAAGATACCAGCTGATTAAAGGATGTCTGCAAGTCTGATTACGTTGTGCCAAAGGTGGACAGCTTGTCTTTTGCCTCCCCATAATTCCTAGCGATGTGTGAACACAGTCAATGCAACTGCAGCTATCAGGAGGGTCTTAGCAAGCAGCTATTATTTTTTATTGCAGCAGTTTGGGGAGGTTTCTGTGCAAGAAAGAGGGTGATAAAGGGCATAAAGAGAACCTCCATAACATGCTCTTCTGTCAGCTAAGCTTTAGCTTTAGCATTTGGAGGTTTAGTGCCTTGGTGAGCTGTTTAGTTAAGTACCTTCAGATTGGATACAGTAGAATACCTTTACCTACATTTGGAATACCAGATTAGGTTTTCCTAAAAAATGATGTTTTTTTTATCGTGATGCTGTTTTGGAGGTAAACTGCTTCAAACTAACTGCAGGACCAGCCTGTTGCCACATTTGTTATATTGAACAATGACACTGTCCTGACCAACAATAAACAAGTGCCCCAAAACAACATATGTTCACGTTCAAGTGACAAAGCCCTCTAGTGGTCGTAGTAGCTGTTCTTTATTCTGTGTCCCTGAAGTAGTAACTGATCTCTTGTCACGTGTCCGAGAGTACTTTCATATCAAGATCCTTCTCTTTACCAGCAGCACACGTTTGCCTTTGTTACAGTTTTGTATTATTTTCTTTGCCTTTTGGCCACTTTTCAACACCTTTATCCATATTCATCTGGTTGAAGTCTGTTTGCTAATGCACATATTCAAGATTTTACACAAATAAAATTGACTTTAAAAATCCTACAGGCTTTTGCAGAATAACATATCACATGCATTAATCATGAGATCGCTTGAGAGCTGCTCTTAAAGGTTACTACTTTACTGTAAGTAGGTGTGAGCTGCTGCATGATAAATGTGTTTTATTCTTCACTTTTAAGAACTTTTTACTCTAGAGTTGGCACTTTAGAGCATTCTTAAATGTAATTCTCATAACTTTGAAAAAGAATGGCCCTGGCTCGATGAAGTGAGGGGACCCTTATGAGAGTCCCATGCTATGAAACTGACACTCTGACACTCTGACAGTCAGACTCTGAGTGTATGCACTGAGGTACTGTATATATTTTACCATGCTAAGTAAGGTGTGCAAGTTGTGTGTCTATATGTGCATTGTGTCTTTTTGTTTACTGATCATGTGGTTGGCTGTATTATGCCTCAAGCGGACGATACCATAAATGGGAAGTGGCTAACTTAGAAAATGACCTACTGTACGCTTTATTTGGTGTATGGGCGCGGCATCACCAGTGAAAGATGGCAGCGCCCGTGTCCAGGCTTCATTTTTGTCCAGTGGAAGGAAGTGGACATGTGTCACCCATCTTTACAATCTATGACGTGACTTCTGAACCCCGGCTAAAATGAGCTCATTTAACGGGCTCCGCTAAAAGAACAGCTGGCCCCAGTCTGGCCCCCGGGGCCTGCCAGAACCACCACTGCTCTGTTCACAGTGACACAGAGCAGAGTGATGCACACCTCTTTATTTATCAATGCAACACTGCTCCGAGACGATTCTCATCTCCGCTGATCATACATTGGTTGATTAGAATATTAATGGTATGGATTAGCTCATAGCTGTAATCTGAATGCACTATTGATTCTGAAATAACTTTAATGGGGGTAGTGTTATTGATTAGTTAACAACTGTGACAGTGCCCATGGGAGGAATGTATCGATTGTGCATGCACTGAAGGAAACACAGCAAGTCGGTCCTCAGGAGCGAGAAATGTAACTGATAACTGGATAAAGTTTAGTCTTGGACAATTGATATTAGCATTTTGCACAACTCGGTTACTATTCTGTTTCTATGAAAGGGCTTTGGTGCCACTAGTTACTACCATTAATTAGCTGCAGCTGAGGAAAATGCATCACAGGTTGTTTCCTGTCTTGCTGCAGATGACAACACAGTGGACCTGGGCCCCAGGGCGAGAAGTGAATCTCCTCGCAGTCCCATCCCAGAGCCTGGCAAGTTTTAAAGTGTCTAATATTTAACTTTTTATGTGAACTACTGCCCGACTTTCACTCTGGCTCCACTCGAGTGAGGAGCAGAAAGCCGACTTTGTTAATGCAATTAAAGTGAAGGAAGTTAAGAACTGCTCCCTTTTTCTTCTCCTCTCTGAGAACAAAACAACAATAACTGGTGAACTGGCAGAGGGAGAGAAATCCACACAGAGACATTCAGAGTCCTATAAAACTGTTATTGTTGTTTGCTTTATTGTTACCTTGACATTTATCTCTTCACTTTGTTCACAAGCTTTTTTTCTTTTACCTCGCTCACTGTGAATGTTGATTTTGCTGTTATTCCTGCTGTTTTCACATATTACTCATAGTACATTATAGTTGCATTTACCACTACAATGTACATTAAATCTCATCGAATGGAGATGGACTGAGAGACGAGGAGAAATGAAGAAATAAAAGAGGGAGAGGTTAGGGCAAGAGAAGGGGGGGACTGAGGAACAGTGGGAGGGAGATTCTGTATGTGCATGGCAGCAGAGTGAGGGATGAGGGGAGAGGATGAAGCATAAAGGAAGAGGAGAGAGGACGTTAAAGTAGCGCTGTGAATCTTCCCAGCCCTGAGAGGGAGGGATGACCACCACGTCAAAGAGAGGGAGGAGAGAAATAAAGGAGGGAAGAGGAAAAGATGAACAGAGTGGGGCATTTACATGCACATGTCTATCAAGGAAGCAGAATCTGCTGCAAAAGTCAATATAGTTCAATCCGGTTATAATTATGACAGAAAACAAACTCATATTTAACAATACAGGACGTTGATCCATCTGTCATACTTGTATGTTTGCATGTACTGTAATATGCAATGAGTTCCTGAGGTTGGGCTTTACTAACAAGCTCGAGCGGGAATCCCATTTGAATGCAGTGAATTAGGTCTGAATGTTATGGTCAAAGATGCTCTTTGGGGTTGTACAGATTCTAGTTATAATACTAAAGGATTCAGTCTTGGTTTATTTGATGACACCCGTTGTTACTGGTGGTAACAATGATGAGCAGCAGTAAGCGATGCGGCTGATATCAATGCAGTAACACCAGATTACATGCTGCATCATTTCCTGTCAATCCCGGTGTAGGAAGGCAATTTAAAGATAGCAAGAGACTCCACCACTTACAATGAAAACTGCTATATGGAGAGGTGATTACAGAATGTAAGTGCACTGAGTCGATTTTGCTGAAAAAATGCAGACTTAAAAAAAACGAGGTTTGCCTTCATGAAAATCTTTATAGGTTTAAGTTTTATACGTTTAATACCATTTCTCAGTTGGCAGAAGCTTGTGGTCATGGCTCCCTTTAAGTAAAGTGGAAATATCCACATCTCCCATCACTTCATGTTTTTCTCTCCATTGTAAACAATGAGGAGAGTAAGATGTAAAGACAGGATCCCAACAGGTGCACGGCCTGCACGCTTCGGTTTCACACCGTGTTGCACAGACTCCAGAACTGTTGGGATGTAAACAGCAGCATGATCACCTTGTATTCTGTGATTTCCACTTCTCATTTTACACACTTTTCACCCCTTCACTCTTTCCTGTTGACTTTGTTATTAATGACTTCATTTCAGTTGAGAGTCACTTTTGGAGTACAGTATACTTTCTGTGAGAGTTACCAGAGTGAATGACATAAACGCAGGCACACACACACACACACACACACACACACACACACACACACACACACACACTATTTTGATGGTGCAGTCCCTTTATCAAATCACACCAAACCTCAAAGACAAAGTGAGATGAGGGAGAATTTATTTTATTGGATGCAACAGGGGTGCTGACAAACAAATCACGGATCATCTCAAACAGCTGCTGACATTTTAAAAGACCAGAGCTTTTTTCTTTTCATTTTGCTTTTAATGTGAAGGTGAATAAAATAATCACACGGTGGCACTGGTTTGGTAGAATATTTGCCTTCTTCACAGGCAAAAGAGCTGTTCCATCCGTCAATCATGATGTGTGAGGGTTCAACACTGGTAACATTGTCATGCACTTGTTTGGCTTGTGTTCCACGCACAAACACACACACACACCTACACACACACTCTCTCTCACACACACACACACACACATATCAGCATTCGTCTCTCTCTCTCTCTCTGGCTCATTATCCCTCTCTCTCTCTGTGCTTTGCTTTGGATAGAAACCGTGTGTCTTTCCTGTCAATAAGTTATCTGCCCACGCTCCCCGCTATTTTTAGGGCCTGCTGTCTTCCCACAATCCCCCTCTCCAGCTCCTCCCCCTCTTCCACCTTTTCTATTCAGCTTCGCATCAAACACACTCATTTCACAAAAGTGGAGTGCAAGGGAGGAAGAGATGAAGGGAGAGGGAGAAAGGAAGGAAGAGAAGGTTTGGAGGATTTAGGGGAAGCAAGAAATGGTGGAATAAAGCGGAAAATGGTGAAAGAAAAAGACTCTGATTCAGAGCGAGAGCAAGTACATGAGATGCTTAGGGAAAGCTTAAGGGAGGAGGGGAAAGGTAGCAGGTGAGTTAGAGTGATAAAACAAAAAAAAGGTCCCCTGTCTTTTTCCAGCATTTTGCTCCTACATGATCATTCCACGGTCACCTCAGACCTTCCTGCTTTTGGCAGCCTGCTCCGCTGCTGATCTGGAAGCTGAAAAGTGCTCTGCTCTTACATTTATTGGAACTGTATCTGCACGAGAGTGCCAACTGAATGACTACAGAGAAGGACAGGGGAGAGTTAGAGAGACGGAGCACGGGAAAGCGTTTGAGGGTAGAATGTAATTAAGGACTTAGGTTCAAGCCCCCCCGGTATTGGCAAGCTTCCCTCCTGCTGAAGTGTCCTTGAGCAAGATATTGAATCTCTTCTCACTCTAGGATGCTGCTCTGTAGCTGACCCTGAACTCCCCGCAGAGGGAGGCGAGAGGAAAGATGATTTTTTTCCTACACATTCCAATAAAATCTGATCTCATTTAACACAAGAAATAATTAACACAAAAGCCTCCCGTGCTTTTCTGTTTTCCCAAAGAAGTAATCATGAATCAGGTGTAATTGTGACCAACCAATCATGTCTCAAAGGCTTAATTAGACAAAATACTGTCAGTGCAGAACACCTGCGGGGGGATGATGGCTGTGTTTAAAAAATAACTTTGCTCTCTAATTTTACATTTGGACAGTGTTGTGATGACTACAATAAGAAAATAAAGAATGAGAGCTCAGGGTCCCAGAGCTGTATTGGACACTGAGCTTTTCCCCAGTCAGATTTTCTATTATAAAGCAAGTGGAAAAAGTCAGAGTGTGATTTTATAATTAATATGAGAGCTTATAGTGGCCCAGGAAGTACACTATGGCAATCCCTCTAAATAACGAACACACCAGGATCTGTGCGTGTTTGTGAATACATATGGTGACTGTCCACAGTAAGTGTGTTTCCATATGCAAGCACTGGAGCCTGAATCTGTGTGTATTTATGCTGGTGTGTAATGTCCCACATATCCAAATGTTGCTGTATCAAATGTAGATAATAAGCGTCGTTCCTGTTGCGTAATCTCACGGCTCATCTCATCATCTTCACAAATTGCGGCCTCTTGTAGTTTCAATCAAACAGAACTCATATTATATAAAAAACATGTTGCATTACATCATTTCAACATGCTGAATATGTTCTTTAGGTAAAGGACACACTAATCCATAATGTATCTGGGTCCTTGCTCACACACAGAGGCCTTGTGTTATTAAGGACTGAGGTCTGGAGTGTGTTAAATTAATAAGGTTCATTCACTAAATGTTAAATGTTTTACATCATGTAAACTCGGGATCGTAGGGCAAAAAGAGAAAAACCTTTGCTTTACAAACATCACATATCTTCTGAGTACAGCGGGACACAAGTTAATCACAATCATGTGGCACCTTTATCATACAATTCAGTACATCTGATAACACGCTCATTAATCTTTAGTGATTGAACTGTCTATGGAGAGCAATGCCTTTACCCAATGTGTAGTAACGACACTACACTACTAGAGTAGCAGTAGTCACTTCAACCAAGTGTCTGTGAGCCCAGAGGGGTTTGTGGGAAGTCTTGGAAGTGCTATGGTGCTACAGGTGCTGTTCCTACCAGCAGCACCAAAGAAATGAGCATGTCAACTGTCAAGAGCCCTGGGTGATAAACATTGTATACTGAGTATTTTTCACACAAGTGTGCTTTTAAGTGTCATAAAAGACTTAGAGGAGATGTATGGGGTGTTTAAGATAATGTGTTCTTAAGTGCTGCAATGTGCCTTGTAATGTTTCCTGAAATGTCATGTTTGCCTTTCAATGTATGTGCAGTGAGCCTGTAAATGTGAATATGTCACAAAATCAGCACTCCGATGCCTCGATTTGCATCTTCTATGCTCAGTGGACAAAAATGTATGGACTATATGTGTGCGTGCGTGCGTGTATGTGTGTGTGTGTGTGTGCGTGTGTGTGAAACCCTGTTTGAATATTTAATGTGTCAGGAACTAAGAAACATGCAGCATGGGCTGACTGGCATGTAAAAAAAAAAAAGAAGACGTGGTCATAAAGATGCACCCCCATATTCACCCACATACGTGCACTGGAGCGCTCCGAGTGACGCGGAAGTGGTTAAATACTGAGAGGGGACCCTCGCACAGAGCCACTTCTCTTTCTTCCTGATATTTTCCTTTTAACTACGTAACACTTTCACCGCACCCTAATGATACAATTCAGTGGATCTTAAGTGATTCTATGTTTGTGTCTTCGCACGGTCCTTTTCAATCGAAGTCGCAAAGAGAGCAGTTGCAGTGAATTCCTGATGTCCTGGGAATCTGAGCTGAGCATGGCTCCATTTGTTTAGAGCACATACTAAGTCGATGATCATGTCTGATTTCATACATAATACGAATCCTCTGTATGATGGACACAACTCTCATGACACCAGGTGTCTAATCTGGTAATCTCATTAAGATCAAGATCACTTTTGCACAAGAGACCTAATTACAGCAGAAGAAACAGGTATCGAGCTACTATTGATAAGATCCAAAGTTAAAAATCAGCCAGTAAGATATGAAGTTCAACCTTTAAAATATTCACATTTCATGCAGTTTTTATGGTGCAAAGTATTGGAAGGCAGTCTTCCCCAGTTCAGTATATGGAACCCTCTGGGGACGGGCATTGCAGATTAGCTGTGGTCTGATGAACAGTAGTTTCACATCTAAGAATGGTGTGATATAATTGTTGTTTATGTAAGGAACCCCATTAGAAGCACATGGGTGAGCATCTAATGAGTCAGGTTAGTAGGATACTAGTGTTGCTAGTGTGGACCAGTCTACTTCTTCATAGTACACAATGAAATGTATCTCCTGCAATGAACAGTGGTGATCTGCATCAAGTTGTTTTACAGTATATCTTCATAGTCGGGCTTAAACGTGATTCAGTATGACAGTCAGCTGCAAAATGGATTTCCTGTCCTCAAAAGAGAACCATTACTTACTTGCTAAAAGCTTTTTTTCACAAGCTTGAAACGGATTTTTGCTCTCAGCAGATGGGCTTTGATATGGTTAATTTGTCAGAAATATGTGAAACATGGGGAGAAAAGAGACATAACATATGTTTCTCTGCAGTCAGGAAAAGGCAGACGTTGACATTGATGTTTTCCAATGAAACAGTTCACTACAGAATTGAGACACAGTGGATTAAAACACCCCTGTAACTCACCGGCTGCTGCAACAGCACTAATAACTCCAGTGGCCTCACTGGTACAACTGACATTTAAACAGACGAGGCGAGATTCTCCAGCTGCCATTAAAGAACATCCTGTGTTATTTTAGCATTTACAAATGGGACGCTGTTTTATCTCGGAGAGATACAGTTAATGTGCTCCAGCCGGAGGTGAGCAGACGACCCAGATAATCTTGTGGCTGCGGGTCAGACTCGTGGTCAGCTTCTCACAGAGCCTAGAAAGAAGGGAGGAAGTAAAAAAGAAAGATTAAGAACAGATAGACATTCATCATTTTTAGTTCATGTAGATGATATGGGTGGGGGACTCATTCAAGCATAGATCCATATTTAACTACAATCTCATAACAAAGCCTCTGGTTATCAATTCTAATCTCTCGTTCTCTTGACAGTGTGTTATAAAAGTCTTTAGCCCTTTGGCTAGAGACATTTATCTGGGTCACAGGGTGGGAAGATGGCAGAAAACAATCAAAAAGAAAGAAGGAATAGAAGAAAGACTGAGATCTATAAGTTTCAGTTTTACATTAGCACACCTGTTCTAAGTGCATAATACCCCTCTTTAAATAGCAATTAAAACCAGCTGGAGGTCTTGTTTTTGCAGACCTCCAGTGGTTTAGCTTCTCATTTTGCTTCACTGATGTACAAGTGTGAATATAAACATATTGATTAGTGCAGCTTTAAAATATGTTATCACCTATGGCAATACAGTGTAGCAGTAGCAAAAGTAGAGAAGAGGCAAAAAGCCAGTGAACTATTTATCTATGTTTGCTAACATTAGCTTTTATTTGCCACCATAAGCTATCTGTCAAACCAGTTCAAGTAAAGCTGTAGCAGCAGAATATATTGAATTGGGGCTGGCTGAGTTTTTTATTTTATTTTTATTTTTTGCTTATGAGTTCAACTTTTCATTTGCAACATTATTATTGTGCTCTTTAATCTTCCAGAAGTTACATATTCTTACTTTTAAGCAACACTTGCTTGCCAGCTGGGTCTACTAGGAGTGTGGTCTTCATTTTAATGTCACAAAGCACCTTCAAATGGAAAAAGTTTCCAGTTTCTTTTGTCTGCTGGACCTTGCTAAGGGCAAGTACAACGCCCAACCTGACACGTCAACATTGAATCCCTTCAAAGACAATATAGTAGTCCTCTTGTTTATTAGCATTTGTCCCCCAGCTAAAAGACTTCCAGTAGTTCTGACTGCTCCTTGAACATTATTAGCCACAACAACTGTAACAGCCATCTGAACAACCTTGAATCCCACATGAGTGCAACACAATGGATCTGTTTTACTTTTGTGTGTTGTCTTTTTACACCATGTTCAAACTGATGATAATATTGAGGTGCAGAGACATTCAGGTCATTAATACGTGTCCTGCAGCGAAAAGAATTCTACGAGTCGTCACAGTATGGTGTTGGTGTGTCTCTACACATATTTTAAAGCACTACACATCTGCTCCCAAAACAGCAGGCTGACAGGGCTCGCAGGAGGGGAGTAAATGTGACACTAGAAATGTTGGTATGCTGGTTCTCAAATTGACGCTTTATGTATGTGTATGGAGTTGCATATAATTATATTAAAATGTTATTCACAGCTTCAAAAATACTCATTAGTTTTTTAAGCATAAAAAAGGTTAATCAGAGCATTTCTTTAATAATCTGCAAGCTGGTTGCTACATTTTTGATCTTTGAAAGTGATCACCCGTGTGTTTGTGCATGCACCCACAGACTCCTACACTGTGTGAGTGTGACAATGCATGAAGCATGTTTCAACGACGGTTATAATTTTTTCTCTCTGTCCTTTGGATGGGCTCACTCTTTGGTAAAATCCAAATAATCTGGTTTGATTCCCGGTAAATGAAAGTAATTAGATCCCATTTACTTTTTGGGAGTGATGCTGTGTATAATAATATTAATACAATCAAAATGTGGTCATCAGTAATATGGAACAGATTACCTAAAATGTGGAAAAATACCCTTATAGAGCCTCATTAGATAGGAGAGCAAGATGAATAGTGATAGAGTGGGGTTGAGCAGGGATAACATGTCTGTGTGTGTGTGTGTGTGTGTGTGGATATCTAGTTCTACTGGGTTTATTAAACATGGACAAGCTAATTGTTAGATTCCTTTGAAGCTCAATGAGATTAAAAGAGCAAAGCCTATTGACCAAGATCTTTCTCGTCCTCTTCATCTCTTTATTTGTTCTCTCTTTCATGGTACCTTTTCCCACATGACCCTTCTTGTTATATATACTGTCATCCAGATTCTCTTAGTCTTTCCTCATTATCCTGATCTCAAGGTCTGTTCTCTCCTCTCCTTTTCTCTTCTCTTCTCTTCTCTTGTCTATCTCTCCTGCTGTCCAGTTGTGTTTAAGCAGAAGCAGCTTGCTTTCTTAAAAACTAGCGGCTGTTTCTTTTATGCAAACGCTGAACTGATGTTGACCCCCTCTGTGATTTTTTGTCTTTTTGTGTGTGTGTGTGTGTGTGTTTTTGTGTAAGAAAATGTGTATTTGTTACTGTGTATGAGCATGTAAGCACAATTTTGTGCATCTGAATGTGTGTGTATGTGTAAAGATGTGCCTTCTTCAATTGCTGGGTAGAATTGCTCCTTGGAGATGAAGACAGTAATCTCACATCTCTCTCTCTCACACACACACACACACACACACACACACACACACACACACACAGGCAGGCCTATTCTCTCTGTTCACAGTGTAATGAGGCAGAAATCAGAGTCAAGCTGTGAATTTATGAAACAAGATGTAGATGAACGGAGGCCTTGCCAACACTAGAAGGCCATCAAGCTGTTATGTTTATTGCCGTCTCATCCCGCTCACATATACACGGCTGTATTGTCAGTGAAATGGCTGTTAGTCTTTAAAGGCACAATCTGGAGCTCACTTGGATTGAAGTATTTCCCACTTTTACATCTGATGAGTTTGGTTCACACACAGAAGCTTACCTTTCGGAAACTTTCCATTGTGACCAGAAGTGTTTAATCCCAGTGGTTATAGATACTGCAGACAACCTCTACAGCCACAGGATGTAGTGGTGCATAGAAAGATGAATAAATGATGAGTTCTAGAGGCACTGATCATCATGAGGCTTTTAAAGGCTCCTTTGCATTTTCAAATGGTTTATGCATGATTTTAACTGGTAAAACCCTTTCCTCACATATTTTATAGCAGTTTACCTGAATTGGTTTTATTTTCCACTACAAACATGCATGTAGAAAGCATAGCTAGTCTTCTTAAATATGGCACACATGCTTCAGTCTAGGTACAGCTGAATACTGGCAGAGGGAGTGATGAGTGGGTCTTTTTAGTTTTGAACCAGCTATGGGGCATTATTAAGCACATTGTATATAAGATTTTTTATTTTTATAAAATCTGGGTGTTTATTGTTACTGATTTCTTATTATTATGACATGAACATGTATGGAAAAGAGTATAATTAAAAACTAAACTAATGTTTAAATGTGTAGTTTCTCTGTAAAACAAAATCTTTTTTGTATTTTTCCTATTTTCCTATTTTCTTGTACTTATATTAATGTTGCGCACTGACCTTCACTGTAAACTGCAGTGAATGATGTCTTGTTGCAGAAAGAAACACAACAAAAAATACAAGCACAAATCACTGGGACGTCTTGGTGCCTAGTTGTTCTCATTTTACAATGTTACAGTATTGCCCCCACCCAATAATAAATCAAAAATAAATACATTTCAACCAATCTTCTTCAATAAGGTTACACTCGTCGGTATCACCAGATTGAGCTGTCTTCTCACCATGCCTGTGTATGTGTGCAACATGACCGCTGGCTGCCATAGTGAGTCATAGAAGCGACGACAATTAGTTTTCTGCATCCAGCCTGACTCATAACTTGAGCTGACACACAAACAAACACAACGCCAAAAGAGGACTGAATCAGGCTAATCACAAAAATCTGCAAATTTCTATCTTGTTATGTAAGTGTTTTCTTGGAGTTACATTGTTGTGTTGCTCTCAGAACATTTGCTACAGACGAGGGAGTGCTCCTGTCAAAGTGTGCGATTTGAACAATTTATTAGGGAATTAAAAGGAATTTAAAAGGACCGTTGAGTTTTCCTCGTCCACTTCTTGTGCAAAGAGACATTTTCATTTTGGATGTACAAATTGCTTCAGGAAATACTGTAGTACTTCCTAAAAGACCCAGACACACTCATCAACCTCACATCTTTGCTGTGTGGGCTGAACACACAGATGTGCAGACGCAAAGTAAAGTCAGACAGCTCGGTCTCAACTGCAGAATCACAGCTTCAGTTTTTATGAAAAGTGATCTGAAGTGAAGTGAAGTGTGATGAATGATTCCACTCTGCTACCATTTTCTGTTTAACCCTCTTTCTTTCACGTAACCTTCCTCTTCCTATCCTCTCTGCGTAGCCTTCCATACGTAACTGTAATTGTGTCTCATCTAACAGACGCAAACCAGCAAAGATAACCGCTTATAGGCACCTCAGATGTACTTAATTACACTTTATACTCAACTGTACATGCCATTTTAAACTGTTATGGTCTTAAAAATGGAAAAAAAAAATGTATGCACAAAGGAATCAAAATTCCAGATCAGGGCTCTCAACAAAAGGTGCTCATGTGTGTTGTGGCTCACTTTGCTTGCTATGAATATAGTAATCTGTACAACATGTACAAGGCTTTCACTAAAATGGCTTTTCTTGTCTCTATGCCTCCAATCTCTGGAGAAGGTGTTTCATGACCCTCTACCAGACTGCACATGCCGGATCAATACTGAGAGCGTGTGTGTGATCAATAACCAATCTGATTATAATTAATGTGGGATCGAGTGGGGTGCAAGTACAGACACACACACACACACACACACACACACACATGCACACAATGGGATATGCAGGACAGTGTCACAGATGATTTGGGAAGAAAGAGGGCGGTGATGTGAGCTATGAGCAAATCTGTCTTTCTCTTTGATTTCACCCCCCCCTCCTGCTGGCTGTGGGTCGCTTTCACACAGTTATTTTCCATTTCTTGCTGTCTTTTCTTCTGGCTAAGGGTAAAAAGATACACATACACATGCGTCTACTTCCTTCTCTGCATATGCCTCGTTCATACTCGATAGCGAAAATGGCTTAAGGGAGAAATAAAAGAGAAAGGGGAAACCTTGGGAGGGAACAATAAGTCAGAAAGACTAAAATAGATATGAGGCCACTCAATTCTCAGATTCTTAAAGTGTTAAAGGGTAAATCCAGTTTTGGGCAAGTGGGGCAATTGGTTTTGAGGAACTGGGCATAAACATATCTGGGCTAATAAAACATATTTTAGTTTGTTGTTTGCTTTGTTGTTGAGTTGTAAAAACGTTATTTTTGGATTGTGTCTGTCCTCATACAGATTTTACAGCGTTAAGAGATACAGCTGTGTGTCATCAGCGTTAAAAGAGATAGTTATGTGGCCATTGGGCACCATGTATTGGAATAAGAATTGATCCTTGTGGAACACCACATGTTAAAGGGGCTGATGACAGAACATGGCAGAACACGGAGACACAGGCTGGTCTTTTGGACAAATACAATTTCAGGTTACGGTTGGTTAACCAAACCCAGTATCAAATCCACTTATTGAATCCTTTTGAGTCCCTTATCAAATTTCATTAGGTTTACTTTCAACATTTGCAAGTAACTGAAGGCAATGTTGTGTTGCCAGATCTCAGTAATATTGTTACTTTTCAAATGATCGTGGTATTAGGCACATTCTGACTCATGTGGGCTTCAGAGGGAGGCCAACAATGGGTTTGAAATAGTAGGAGAATCTGAATCCAGCAGCATGAGACTTGTGATAGCTGATGGTTCATAACTGGTTAAAATGGTTGGTGTGCTTTATACCTCTGGGAGGAGGATCATAGGACTGCTCAGTAAAGCTTGGAGGGACTGAGAGGGAAGCGCAGATCGAGTGGATGAGTGGGACAAGTCATGGTTTAATCCTTAGGGAGGAATGAACTCTGACTTATGTGATAAATGTTACAGTACACTGTGTGTGTGTGTGTGTGTGTGTGTGTGTGTGTGTGTGTGTGTGTGTGTGTGGAGAAGGTAAAGATAAAGGTTAAAATTATTGTAAAAAGGAGACGAAAGACAAACAAGTGATGGTTGAACACTCATGCCTCATGTCATTTTTATTATTTATTCACAAACACAACATGTACTCACACAGTCAGAGGTAGCAGCGTGTCACTTTCTGCAGCTCTTCGTTTTTTCTCTTTCCACTCTTTTCTATCCCCCCTGTCTTTTTCTCTCCCAGAGGCATATCTCTGCTCTTTTCAGACACCAGAAATACGGCCGAGATCTTCAAATTGCTGCTCTTAAGGGAAAACACTTTAGAGATTTTTATGTTTTATTTTCAGCTGAAACCCACTGTGGGTTGAGAAAACTACGCGAATGAAACCCATAATACAACCCATAAAGTTACTTACTACTACGTTCAATAACTTGAAAACATGGTCAACTTAAAATCCAGTCTGATTGTCTTTTTGAGTTTTAGAAAGCGATTATTTGCCTCTTTTCCCTTTATATCTGAGAACAAACCGTTCTCAAACCGTGGTGAACTCTACATCACACCTGTCAGCCGGCCATTCATCAAACCGTGTGTCTGTGTGGTGTTTGTGGTTTTCTTGTAGGTGAGTCAGTGTTGGTGTTTTATGTGTTTGGATGTACATTTTTTGCCATCTTCTCGCCAGTGAGTCAGTGTTTATGATCTATGGGTGTGTGTTATCTCTAAGCGTGTCATTGCAGCATGCTGTCGACAGAACTCCTTACAAATCCCCCACAAAAACAGGAAGATAATAAAAAATGAAGCATCGTGATTGGTTGATTCAATTACACGGCAGATCATAAGCAAAGCTTCGGGCGTTTTTTGTGTGTGCAGCAGAAATCAGCCACAGTTTGACTGGAGAGAGGGAGACTGACTACGCACATGCACGCATTTATCAACTGACATAAGGATACATCCACCCACTCTCACATATTCACACGTACACACGCACTCATACTGATAGCGATACTTAAATATAAGCAAACACTTGCAGCTGGGTAAAAATAAACTCACTGTTTGTGGGTGGGATATATATCCAAAAATCTATTTAGCGTTGCAAGTGAAAATAATCCAAACAGCAACTTCCCAGTAGCACATAAACAGTTCCTGAGGGATTATGTGCATGTGTGAACATTTTGGGTGTTTTTGAATATGTATGTGTTTAAATCATATCACTATTTGCATTTGTTTACTCGTCCAATCTTCTGAAATCTGCCAAATCGGTTTGTGCTGCATGATTATTTCTGCATCCCGTCTTCTGTAATCTGTAAACACTAATATCTCTGAAGTGAGGAAGAAAAACTTTGTTGTATTAATTCTCCACACAAAACATTTTAGGATACATTTTCACCATTTGGCCTCAGTTGCAGGATCATTAAATACAATTTTGTACAGACAGGAGATGTATTTATATTCACAGTGATGTGACACGAATGCCATGTTTGTTAATAAAACATTATCAGTGGTTCCAGGATCAGGATCCAGGATCTGGGATACAGCAAGAATAAATAGCAAATAGGTGATATTAAGAAGAGCTGGAAGAGCCTTAAACATAATGCAACTGACATGATGCGTCTGAACGCATGCAGTATAAAACAAACTGCTCTAATATCTGTTGGTCTGTTCATGATGCACGGCTGGGTGCATGAAAACTGGAAGCAAGAGGTTTCGTCAGGACTTACACAAGCAGCCGCCAGATTTAGCCCCCAGTTGGACCGCTGTTCACTGCAAAAGTGTTGCATAACCATGGCTGGGCCTATTCAACTCTCTTAGTATAGTGCTAATGTACATACACACTCAACTGTACCTTGATAAGGCACCTACCACAGTCAAGGGCCTTCTTTATCAGCCTGCACCGCCACTGTTCTCCCCACTGCCAGCCTGCAGGACTGAACACGAGGCACCATGAGGGCCCTTACTGGAAACACAAGGGCCCACACTTCTTTTTTACAGACATTAATATTTTCTTTTCTTTTTTAATGCTTCTGGGCTTTAGATTCAAACTGCCATGCATTACTGTGACCTGTGCTTGTCTGGCTCCATAGCACCTTCGGATACTTGTGAACACTTGGACATGTAGAGGGTCCAGCTGCGACGCCAGGTCTGCAAGCCCATGGGGAGAGAGTAGGGGGCCCCTGCTGTCACTTCTTTTATCAGTTTTTTATTTTTCAAATAGCTTCAGAATATTTAATAGGATTTAACAATATCCACAGAGTTTAATCCACAGAGGACTTTACATATAGTATTGTTGTCTGTCAGCTAAAAGCCAAAGGACTAAATTATCTCTGTAGATCCAAGGCTAACCTGGCTTACATGATCGAAAGTACAGGTGATGTTAGCATGTTGGATGTGGTAACATTAATATTACTCCATAAAACCATGTGTCACAAATACTGTTATCAATACAAGCGTTTGACTTAAATATGTTTTCTCAATGTGTTTAAACTCATCGTGTCTTTTTAAACTCCTTCCCAGTCAGGATGAGAAGCTAACAGCAATGTGACTGTATCACATATCATATCACCTTCTGCAACAAGCTAATCTTTTAACAGAATATCTTAATGCTAGGCTTTAATGTTAGCATGGGCCCTACTGGCAGACCTTAATGATGTTAAAAGGCTTTGGTACATTTACCCACTCATGCTAAGGGAAGTTAGCTAAACTAAACCGTAAACCTATTTATTTTTATACTTTGGTGGCAGCAAAGGAAGTGATGCACGTCATTCCTGAGAACCTCAGGTTTTTAGTTGGGTCCCATATCTAAATCAGTTTGGCATCTCTCATAACGGCAGTCCAGAAAACTGTGTATGAACACCAGACAAAGTAACCGGAAACAAAATATATCAAGTTTGCTTGAAATGAACCCGTCGTCATCCACAGTCCGTTTCTGTGAACAGATGAGTCAAGAGATTAAACAGTGTGTGCTGAGAGAAAAGAGACAGGTGAGTGGAGACAGAAAGATGAAAGGATCCATAAAGTGAGTCAGAAAGGGATGATGTGGGGGTCATGACTCCGTGGTTTTCTGTGAATCTGTCTCTTCTTCTTCATTACTCACATGACCTGACCCGACTGGTTGCTTCAACCGGACTCAGCACTCGCTGACTGGATGGATGGGTGGCTAATTGACTGGCTAACTGATGGATGGATGACTGATCCAGTGTCTGTATGACTTTATTCTGTGTGGACGAACAACGGTGATGGATGATAGATGGCTGAATGTTTAGGAATGCATGTATTAATGCACAAAGAAGTGAAGGTATGGACAACTGCTTTGTTAAATTGACCAAGTGATTGAGTTAGTCTGGTGTCTTCTGGTATCTAGTATCTAATGGCTGACTTTGCACTCATCCAATCACGCGGTAATGATAGCCTCTAATTCAATTAACACAGTTTCTAATGTTCATCTCTGTGTAAAAGACTTGCACGAACATCTAAAGTCCTCTCCTCCGTCATTAATTTGCAAACAGCTTTGCTACACCAATGAAAGAAACGGTGTTCATTTCCGGGCTTTTGTAGAGCAGCTATGATACAAGTAGATGGTACAGGTTGATGTGGATGGAAACTAGTGTTAAACAGAGCGCAGTTGTTAAGGAGTGAGTAGAAGTAACTTATGATGAGACTTTTACTGTAAATACAGGAGTGTTCATCCAACAGCCACTGATTGATTTAACGTCCTGTCACAGTGTCTCTGTCAGCAGCAGGACATGGACATGATTTATTTAATATCAACTCACCAGCATCTCCACAGAAGACAACAGTGGATGCTCGTCTGTGACCTGTGCAGCTGTCACGTGTGGTTGGGTAACTTCATCTTTGTACCTAAATGTAATGTTACGTACTGTACTGGTACACTTTTAGAACAAATAACTACACTGTAAATTGGGAAGCTGTGCGCTGTAATGCTGTAATCTAAAGCGTTGCTATTTGCTGCTGTTCTGTTTTATTTAAAGTCCTTCCAGAGTAAATGCATCTCCTCCAGCTGCAGAAACAAGTTTAGGTGTTTTCAGCTTTAAAACAGATGGTGGCCTCTCACAATGACTGCTGTACATCTCGATCATTGCTGTGTGTAAGTACATGTCTTTGCTGTGTCAGAGTTCACTTCAAGTGTGCCTGACAGTTGGATGGAAACTTGATCTCTGCCAGTATGTCGCTCCAGCTGGAGGAGAGGGGAGATTAGTGGGATGCTGTCCCAGGCTGAGAGGCCCTGACCTGGGCGAGGACATCAAGCACTGTCCCCTTTCTGTCCTTCACCAAGAGAGAAAATCAGGGAGCTAGAAAGATCACTAGCAAAGCACTGAACACACTTCCATTGCATCCATTCCTCCACTGTCCTCCATCCCTCCCTCTCTTCTTCTCCTCCTTCCCTCTCTCTTCCCCTGCCCTCCTTCTCTCTCATTGATTCCCTCTGTCTCTCCGGGCATTTCTTCATCCCACTTTATTACCATATCAGTCACCCGAGGTCAGCAAGTTTATCCAGACGGACAGACACAAGTGTTATCAGCTTCTCATCAGGGGAGTAAACAGTGTGGTTTGTCCCCTTGTGGCATCAAGGCTCACGGACGGCTGAACTCTGGGTGACTGACACAGCCTTAATATTGTGGCTGTATAATGAAATAGTACTATAGAGAAAACAACATCCCAGAATGCTTGGAATTGCCGGATGTCAGTCAACCGCAGCAGCAAACAGCAAACAGCAAACATTTGCCCGAAGGTGATTTTAGTAAACAAGGACAAGGAGGAGGACAAAATAATGAGGAAATACTTTAAGTAAGCCAGAACACATTTTCAGTGTGATTACGCTTTTTGTTGAGGAGTAAAAATAGTGACATGAAATACTTGCTGGGCGTAATAGAGACCGATTTGACCTTTTCTATGCCTTCATAGTGAGTGTGTGACTTTGACTGTCAGCGTCACATTGTACTAGGTTTGGGGTTTTTCAGCAGCGTAGGATCAGATGATGGTGAATGGTTAGCATTGTGTGTTTTCACCTAAAGACTAGTGGTCTTGATATAGGGATTGTTGTTCTTCTGCCACATAATATGGAAATGTATGTGGAAATTATAAAAAGCAATATGTCATTATTAACTATCAGCAGGTCTTTCTATTATTCTATTTATAAAGTAAATCCTGGAAAGAGAGTGAAATTGTCCTGGGAAATAACCTTTGAAACCAATCCTTCAACCCCTAACTAACAGAAAGGTGAATCTCTTTTGCACATGACATGTTTCGTGGAGCCAGTTTCAGCCACACGTTTGATACGCTTTTGTTAAAGGCCCAACGAAGACATGTCATCAGCACATTTAAAAAGACTGTGCTGAGACTGTGGACCCAGAGTTCATTAAATTACAGAGAAAATACAACTACACAAAAGACATCCCTGTGGAGCCTCCCTGTGCTAACAAAGCTGTGCTTTGACATACTGTAGATCCATCCATTGAAACAGGCCCTCTGTGCTAAATTGAACAGAAAGGCTTTGATCCAGACAATGAGGCATCTGTTAATAGCCATGTCATTTCTTTTGAGTTTCTATTCATTTAAAAGCTGAAGTCAAATTTAAGAAAAAAAACTCACCAAACGCTAGAGGCCACTGAAGGTACTGTGTACAATATTAAACATCAGCTTCATCAGTGAGAGACAGTGAGCTGCAGTGGGTCAAGACAGCCTCTGACAGATGTCTTGTAAAAATTAAGATTATAGGTCTAAAATCATCCAGTGTGCTGCTGGCAGACTTTTAAAGTAATGGTACAATCAGGGACTTCTTCCACGAGGTGCCATTATCTGGCAAATACTGAAAAAGCTGGTTTAAACCCCGCTTTAACATTTGACAGCAGTCCATGAGCACCGTTCAGGGCCTTTTGTCCATTCTGATACTGTCACATTCAGCACTGCTATCACCTATTATATATATTATTAGTATTAAATCTACTGAATGATTTGCTTCATTAACAGGTGATGTTGAGCAGTATCTACTACCGGACAGCCTGACATGCACTGCACCAGAAAAATGTCATTTTCATTTCACTTTGCCGAACCTTAACCAAGTTTTAGTTGTTTAGATATAACCAGACTTTAATCCTAGGGGTGATCAGACCTGGTTTGGTGGTAAACAGGACGATAAGAGGACAGCGTGGAGACTACATGTGTCCTTCAAATGTCCCAATGAGGCCGCTGCACTCTGCATCACCAAACTCTGAATGACTCTGTGTTGAGGCCGAAACATTACTGTGCCACCCTGCTCTCTGTAATACGTTCTGCCAGCCTATAAAAATATCCTGTATGACAAACAAGCTGCACATTTGAGCAAGAATGAATTAGATGTATGTTCAGTGTTCGGTTTCAGTGGCACAGTGGATGTTTCTGTAGCATTATAACTGTCACACTAAATGTAAACTTCTGTTGTTTCAACAAAAGACCACAGCTGTTGTTTTTTTCATGCCATATACATAAGTGACAGATGGAAAATTTAAATTACATTGGCTCCCCAAATCTATTAAAGTATTAAATAGGTTCCCTTCATATGTGTCATATTTGGACAAAGTGTTAGAAACAGAGAGATAAGAGAAACACAGTAAAAAGAGATTTTCAACTTTTACGTTGTTTACCAGGTTTTTTTCTTGTCTCTGTGAAGCCTTGTAACAAACTTTCATATTAATTGTTGAATGGAGTTCGAATGAAGAGGAGGTGATGCAAAGAGAAATAATGAAGGCAGTGACAAAGAGGCAATGTTTTTTCTTGCTGGACCATTTAATGATGTCGCATAACAGCTAATAGTTTCTGACCTCCTCTGTTAAGATGCAGGAGGTGGACATTCAACACTTGTGTGTCTAATGTGCATGTTTGTAATGTTAACAGGTAAAACTAGCTAGATAGTGTCAGGCTCGGGGAACGGGGACCCAAAAAGCATACGTCGGCCGAGGAGGAACAGTCTAATACTTTTATTTTACTCACTTAACTGGAACTCAAAAGGAAACTCAAATGGAATGAAGGACATTTGATTCAGGAACTCAAATGCAAGAAACCAGATGCAATGAACAGAGACAGAACAAATGAAACCACCAGACTAAATAGACAAGACACAAACGAGGAAAACAGAAACAGGTGCGTCTAAGGCCCAGGTGACAGAAATCAAAAAGGAGGGAAACCAGACAAAGACGGGAACACAGGGAGACAGACCGGAATTACCAAAATAAAACAGGAAACCGAAAACGAAGATCAGGGATCGTGACAGATAGTTCACCATTCCCCATTTACCACACAGTAAATAAATAAAGGTTCTTGCATGTAGTACTGAAAGTTAAAGTTACATATTCTAAAGATAATAATCACTAAAACAAACTAATTACATGCCATATTAAGCCAGGGGTTCCCTCCTGGGGATTTAGATGTGATTGGGATTTCCCCTGGACATTGGTACGAAGCTGAAATATTTATTTTTCCATCCAGAGTCTCAGGAAAAAGGTTTTCCATTTCCTCGCCTCTCTCTGCTCCTCCATTTCCCATCCTGTCTTTCATCCAGCAACCTAATTAGAGGTGCAGGTGAATGTGTTCACGAGCTTCTGTGTGCCTGGCCTGCCAGCCAAAAATTCATTAATTTGGTGACTTTCTGTTCCCAGCTTGCATATCACACACACACACACACACACACACACACACTCAGTGTCACTGCCAAAGGAACAGCAGGTGTGATTATTTCAAGGTAATCTTGCAAGTTAGAGGATTTCAACACCTTGCTACTATATTGAAAACTCGTAATGTGAATTAAAAATCCTGTATCATAATTCTTTAAAGTTCCCATCATAAGACGCATGCACAGGGGACAATTTGTCATACTTGTCAGACACAATTTGTACGCGGACTGCTCACAATGACAGTAGGCATTTAAATATTTGGCTAATTCTACTTCAAAATGATATCCTATAATAACTCTGTCATCCATCAGGTCAGCCAGTTTGAAAAATACGGGTCTCACTAACAACTAGGACTAAGATGGCAAAATCCAATTTTGAGGGGTTCTCAAAATGAATTATTTACTGTTTATCTGTTTTATAAAATATATTTACGTGTTTAATATTGAAAGGTGAGCAACACATGACAGTGAGCACGCAGCTGATGTAGCCAGCAGCTGCTGACGTGGTCACTGGTGACGGTAATACGTTCTGACTCCACGGCGGTGCTGCTCTTCTCCAGTGTTGAAAAATCTGATTTTAAGATCTTAAGTTTTTAAACAACCTGTAATCAGAGCAGGGCATCAGCCTGCTCTGATTCACAAGTCATTCATTCATTGAGTCGGTGTGTACATACGCAAAGACAATGTCGGACTCCGTAGTTTTCTCTGGACCCCTACCTAACATTACTAGCGATGACATGTAGAGCCGCATGTCATCATTCCACCGCTGGTTGTCGAGGTGGTGTCCAGGTAATGATGTGGGCTTTGTAGATAATTGGAGCACTTTCTGGAGAAGACCTGGTCTGATTAGGAGGGATGGCATT